>CAJNIZ010008102.1:3799-33432 GCA_905231905.1 Symbiodinium pilosum
TCCAAAACCATAGGGGAGCTAAACCACGAGTACACAACCTCGCTCCTTCACCAACAGGGTTTGAGTCTCAGATGTAGGAAAGCCTGAGCCGGTTGCCTTGAAGGACCTGAACTTAGCGGATGGTTTAGGGTTTAGGGTTCAGGGTTCACCGTTTAGGGTTTAGGGTTCAGGGAGTTGAGCATTGTGTAAAGGTATTACTTATAGTATATGCTCATGATTGTTGGCTGCAACACGAACTCTGATTGTGATGTTCTTGTTGTTATCATCGGAAAAGGCCTAAAAGAGAAACGACTTCCCATCTAAGGCCTTTCTTCTTGCATTTCCTGCGTTGGCTTAGCCACCACCCCAAAATGCCAGGCCCTCACAGGCCCTGAAACTGTATGGAGCCTCAACGCCTTTAGTTCTCAAGCTTTCAGCTTTACGCCTTACTACGGTACACCCTAGGCCTACCTGTAGCTTGAAAGTAGGTAGAAGAACCACATACCAGGACCTTCCTAGCACCCTTAATTCGGGTCATCTGGCCCTGAAAAGCAGGTACGTAGGGGTGAGTAGAGGGTAGCCGGAGGGTCTAGGTACTTTTGGTTCAGGTCAACCTTCGACCACTCCCTACAATGTTAGGGTTTAAGGGTTGATAGGGTTTAGGGCTTCTAGTCCCCCTTAGAATAAGATCCGCATATACCCCCAGGTTCTATCTACTTAAGGGGGACTATATAGTCCTTTCCCAAAATGGAACCCCAATATAGACCCCCAATATACTATAGTCCTTATTATAGGGACCCCCACAAAGGTACCCATAATTTTGGGAAACCCCATATAGGGTTTAGGGTCCAGGGTTTAGGCTTTAGAGTCCTGACCAGGACTTGGCCAGGGAGCTATCTGCAGACAGCTCAGAGGGACCGGCATGCGAAACTTGGCGCGCTACTGTTGGATTTTGCGGCAGGGTCAAGGGTATTGGGTTTCAGAAAATGTTATGGGATTTTCGAAAAGGGGCCGGGTTTTTTTAGAGCATGGGTTCCATATGTGTGGCCCCTTTTTCTTGAAGCCACGGCAGAATCCCTAAGCCCTAAATAGTATAGTTTCCATTTTATTTTCCATTATCCCACAATGAACCCAATGTGACCCCAATATAACCCCGGTTCTGGTTTCGGCCTTTGGGGGCAAAGCAGAGTCTGGTTTGCAGTTTGCAGCGTGGACAAAGTGAACGTTTGGGTCCTGAAGGGTTCCCCGGCTCAGTCCGTGCTAAGGGCTCCCTGTTAAGGGCTTTCCGGGCACACGGCCTTTGAGTTTCACAAATGATTCTATATGATTAGTCCCTAAATCTAAACCGCATTACGTACATGGTCCCTATAATGCTTTGATCCCAAGGATTGGAAGCACATTCAAGACCGGATCCAGCAGCTCACACCTTCGGCAGACGCTTGGCCGCCAGTACCGCAAATGCGCCATACATTTGTCAGCACATGTAGTGTGATAATCTGCGTTGCTGTTAAGGAGCTTAAATCAAGTTACCATAATGGGTGTGTATATATATATATGGTAATTAATGGTTTCCCCATCATAGTAACTTAGATGAAGTTCATTAACCGCAACCCAGTAGTGGTGCATGAGGCTGAGCCTGAGCTGGTGCTGTTAGTACCTCCACCGCTTCGCCTGGTGCCTCATCATGGCTGCCGCTGCCACTGTTTCCGCTGCTGCTATCTGCTTTTCCTACTGTCACTGCTGCCAGCTGCTCGTATGCCACTGCCAGCCACTATAGCTCCATCTTGCTACAACGATTGTCATACTGGTCACGCAGCTGCGGTTAAAAAGAGCTCGCCAAGATTTAAGCAAACCTACACCCTGAACCTTTATTTCCTTCTTCCTCGCAAAAACAGAACGGTTAACGCATTTTTGTTTGCCAAGGAGCGAGATGCGCTGCTATTCGCTTGTATGGTAGGCATGGCTTCTGGAAGTTTGGGTTGACGAGCACCGACTTAGGCTTTAGCTTTAACTGGGGCAGCCCGTCTGCACACAAGAGTTGCATGTAGGGGGATGTAGGGATCAGGGTTTAGGCGGCCAAAGTCGATAGATGGTGGGGTTATCCGCCACACATACTGCCGTCTGGCGATGCGCAATTTTTGAAGCAGTGTGGGCCTGTATACGCAGTAGGCCGCACTGTTGCGCTTGGCCCTTGCAGCAGCATGCGGCTAGCAATAACCAAGCCAATCCCACACATGTTGATTGTGCAGTTTTTCATGCCATCCGCGCATATCCTCTACAACATAGGCCTTCTACTGTAGATCAAGTCAAAATGTCCCAATGTTCTGAATACACGATCCTGAAAGCCGTAGCTGCTACCATCTGTTGGCTTTAGCAGAGCCCCACGACCTGAAACCTTAAACCCTAAACCTCGGCTACTGCCCCCAACCCTTTAACAGTTGGATGGTACTTATAATGGACTTATATAGAGCCCAGAATATGACCCCTATTATACACTGCGAATGGGCGAGGGCGGGATGCAACCTAAACCCTTGAACCCTAACCTCTAAACCCTAAACCCCTAAACCCTTAACCCATAAACCTTAAATCCGTAAACCTTAAACCCCCAAACCCTAAAACCCTGGCAGGCCGCAACATCTCCGATGCACAAGAAGATGAGGCTCCCCCTTCTTTGAGCTGCCGAATTATGCAGCGTAAGGGCTTGCAACTCCAGATTATTAAAGGAACCTTAGTGGGAACTTAACAGGGAACCTCAACAATATGGTAGGAACGGAATATACCTACCCGGGTGGTGATAGTCCTAGTACATTCCTACTCCATTCTTGAGGTTGCCCGTTTTGGTTTCCCACTAAAGTCGTCGTAAGTTGTCCCTTTAGTTCAGGTTTTGCGTTTCAGGAACGGCCCACCCTGTAAACGGAGTTTAGGAGTGGAAAGCTTTAATAGTTCGTCCTTGGTTAAAGGGCCTAGAACTCAAAATGTTGAACCCGTACATCCTTGCACGTGCAAATGTAAACATGCATGTATATACGAAATACAAAAACGGAGACATACATACATGCAGAAATATTGACATACATACCAGGACGCTCCAGTAGTACCCTGAATTGGGGTTATATGGCCCCAAGTAGTGGGAGCTAGGCCTAAAAAGAGGGTAGAGTTGGAGGGTCTAGGTATATATCCGCACATTTACTTCTATACTCCTGCATCTTTATCTCTACAGTACAGATGCCCAGGCTTGAGTGCTTCAGTCTGGCAAGTTTGGCATGCGGATTTCAGGTCAGAGTGCAGTATCAAGCCGTCATAAGAACAGTTGAGCGGCTGGGGGGATTTTAGGGCTTCGGATTTGGGAGCCTAGTTGCAAGGCACTTCAGGTCCCCTGCCATGAGTCTTCCACGCGATTTGATTTAAACAAGCGTGGACAGCGCAATCACCACCACCTTGACTTTTTGGGGGTGTAGCCGTCTTTAGGATTTCAGGCCCACCCTAGACCCCCAAGCTCGCCCTAAACTCTATAAAACCTTAACCCTAAACCCTAAAGAGTAGTTTCCATATTCTTTTCCATTATCCCTATATAATCCCTGTTTTACCCCGACATAGCTACCCTAAGCCCCTTTTGATCCCCAAATACCCTAGCCCAAAACCCCAAACCCACAACCCTAAACCCCAAACCCCCAAAACCCTAAACCCCTTTTTAGATCCCAAAACGGGTCGGGGTCTATTCTATAAACCTTAGCCCTGAACCCTAACACTAATCCTCAACCCTAAACCCCAACCCTAAGCCCCAAACCCCAAACCCTAAACCCCAACCCTAAGCCCTAAACACCCCTAAACCCCTTTTTAGATCCCAAAATGGTTCTGGGTCTATGCAATAACCCTAAACCTTAAACCCGACCCCAACCCTGGACCCCCAAACCCTAAACCCCAACCCTAAGCCCTAAACACCCCTAAACCCCTTTCGATCCCAAAATGGTTATGGACCCCCAAGCTGCCCTAAGCCCTACAAACCTTAACCCCAAACCCTAAACCCCAACCCTCAACCCCAAAACCCCAAAACCCTAAACCCCAACCCTAAGCCCTAAACACCCCTAAACCCCTTTTTAGATCCCAAATTGGTTCCAACTCTAAACCCCTAAACCCCTTTTGATCCCAAAATAGTGCTGGGTCCAACAGGATGGCGCATCTCGGGCATCAGCGTACTTCGTGTCTGCGGTGCAGCGCTACGGCTCAAGGCTTGAGGCCTTTCGGCAGATGCTGGGCTGCGATGAGGCGGTTTAGGGGTTTAGGGGGTTTAAGGTTTTAGGGGTTCTAGGGTTTTAGGGGTTTTAAACTTTAAGGGTTCAGGGTTTCAGGGTTCAGGGTTTAGCGTTTGTGTACTACGAAAGTCACAAATGTTGTCCACAAAATAAACTTCAGAGGGATAGGCAATTACCTGAGTTGAGTGTTTGCCTACCCAGAGATGATTAGCCCCTTCCCTCATGGTAAGGGCAGGTCCCTCCCCTGTCGGGATGAGGGCATGGGCACATGGCCTATGGGCCTATGGGTGTGGGAAGCTTCTTCTTGCGGTCAGGATTTTGACGTTTCGCAAGTTGAAGATGGATTTGGGAGTTTGGCAGGCCCAGAACCCTAGAAATTTGAAGTGAGCTGGCTTTTGTTGTCTAGCGTGAGATGGTTCGCGTTAGTTTTATCTTGCAAGTGATGTAGGCCGGGAATTGTACGACACCAGGCAACGCATTCATATTATGAGACATTTGGAAAGGCCCCCAATCTTGACAAACCACAAGTGACATGGTGCTCAGGCCCTGGCTTTCCCTGCTTTCAGCTGCAAAGGCAAAATACCATCCCAAAGCCATTTTTTGCAACTGAGAGTTTCCAGCAATAGGGGCCCATATATTCTGATCCTCAGTATAGGGACTAGCCAAAAAATATTCCCTCATTTTGCTCCCCCCACCTCCCCCCCGAATGGGATACAAAAACTAGCCACGCAGCATTGCATGCGGAGGTCGTTCATGTGATGAGGCTCTAAGTCAGATCTCAGGACCACCGGGTCGGTAATTAGATGTTTGGTTATAGGGGTTAGGGCTTATAGGGTTAGGGATTTAGGAGGGCTTAGGGTTCAGGGTTTAGGGTTTAGCGGCATTTGTCCCACAATGTACCAGTCTACAAGCCTGAGCATGCACTCGACCCACAAAACCCTGGACCCCTTGGCGCTTCCACAGGCAGTGCAACTTTCATGTAAGTGCCGTGCGCGATGCATTTTCCCGGCTGGATGCTGAGGAAAATGAAATACCTTGTGCCCAGACCCCAATGGGATCTGAATTTAGATCGCCTAGAATCTAGAAGACTTGGGTGTGTGGGTTGTTATGGACTTACACAGGGGATCTGAGTCTTAGATCCTCCCAGGGGTCTGAGTAGACACGCTAGAGACGCTCACATGCTCCCAGCTGCGTTGAGCCAAGGACCTTGGCGGAGACTTGCCTGCAGAAGTTTGCCTTTCATATGGTCCAGCGTTGAAGGTTTGAAGCGTGTAGGCTTTCAGGTGCTGGTGGAGATCCGAGGCTCTAAGATTCAACAGCCTATCTGCATAGGACAGATCCTCGTTCAAGCCACCTCCCCACTTTGCTTTCCTTGCCCTGAATGGAGGAAAGCCGAAGACCTCAAGAGTCGATGCACCTCAGTTCTAGCAAGAGCGGCCCAAATCTTGTCTTGAAACCCCTTAACCCTATACCCCTGGCTCCAGGGAACTCCCAAAGCGACTCTCTTCAACTGCGACATGCGCAGCTTGGTTCACCGGATGGGTACAGGGTATCTCGGGGCTTCTAGGATTCAAAGCGGTATAGGGCTTCGGGTTTAGGGTTTAGCAATGTGAGCGTGCATACGTGTGTAAGCCGCCCTGTCGGCGTCGCAATGCAAGACTCTCCTAGGATAAGATTGGCAGTTGCACAATGTTGCTTTCAGATATCCTGAAGGCAAACATCTGGATGGAGCCCTAGTTGTAACGTGGTAGTTTTCTTAAATAGGGGGACCCATATATAGACCCAAAATATTATAATCTTTAGTATGGGAACCCCATACAAAGGTGCCCCTAATTTTGGGAAACTCCCCCACTTATCCTTCTCTGTAGCTTCCGTCAGACTATGTTGCAGAAATTAACAGAAAAGGGTGGTAGGATCTTATGCTCGAACTATGTCGTCTACTGTTATGCCGGCTGCCTGAGCAGTCCAATACGCATGATTTGCATTTAGCCCGAATATGTTCCACCAAACTCTAGCCGCCGCGGCATACTCTACTTGACAATCGCACCCCAACATACTGTCGTAAATCCCAGATAGCCCTAAGCAACCTAGACCTAGACCATCTGAGGCAACCTGTCTCTCACAGACTTGGCGGATGCGATCCTCACGTCGCCGTCGCGCAACTGCAAGTTCGACATGCTGGTTGTTAGTAACATTTACCCTCACCCACGAGAGAATTCAAAAAATATGAGCCGCCAATAACCCCCTTGTTTCCCGAATGCAGCAATTAATGGGGGGTCGCTTTTTCGGCTGGTTCAATCTTTTGGATCCTTCAGAGGGTCTGGGTAGTAGTATATGCAGGAATGGGTTACGTTAATGATCATTGGTGATCACATAGGGGCTAGCATCCCTACATCCAAACATACCAAAAAGGCTCCATTACCTGCTAACAACGTGCAATTTGATGGATGTTCATGTTCTGAGAATGGGGGGGATGCTCTGTATTGCAAAGGGAGTCTAGGTTTGAAACAAGACTAATACGTACACGTCATAGGGGTATGAATGTTGTTAGGGTGCATATGACTTATGTTTCATCGCCATGGAGCCAAGGTCGATGCGAGTGTCAAAATAGCCGGGATAATAAACTGTGGAGATTCTGTGTAGTTTGATCTATAGTCCCCCTTAAGTAGATAGAACATCGGATATATGGGGATCTTTGCATAATATACTCAAAGCCATATTCTATCTACTTAAGGGGGACTATAGTGTTTCGAGTTCATGGATTTGTTAGAGAGCTGGGAGCCCTGTGTAGCTGTTGTTAGCAGAACCGGCCGGGCCCCCTTATCCTGACTTACGGCAGTTCTCTAGAGGTGTTCCTCCTAGAAGATGAGCAGTACGACATGTCCAGCACTCTTAAGTCAATGCATTAATTTACGCTCACTGCTTGGTGTTGTTTGGTTGGTGGAGACGTTTGAGATATGCAGCATGGCATGCTGACATGAGCAGCTGAGGCCATATCCTGGCGCAACTAAGCAGATTTCAGTAGATCTTCCAGTACATATTGTTGTACATCTTTTCGGAGTCCTTGGATGCGGACGGCAGTTGTTTCAGGGACATGAGGAACCCAGTTACGCGCACGGCCGTTTCCTTTCCAGCTTAGCTTCTTACAGTGGTGAACTTAGCGTCCTGGAGAATTTCGCGGGCGGCTTCGCATTTTGCATCGCTGCACCGTGCTGCCCGTGGCGCGCACGAACTACGTGTCTGTCAAAGCGTCAACGATCCGATGCAACGTATGTTTCGTGCCCAGCTTGGTTGCAGGGAATCCACGCGTAATTAGCCCTTTGATATTTCTCGCAGGCCTGCCACGGCCTGAGGGGCCTTTGCAGGGACGCTCTCAGAGCACATAGTTATTCCATGATTCCATGATTGCTTAGCATTCTTGCAGAGGTTGCAGGCCATGCTCATAATCATTACGGGTCGCTCTGCCAACGACCCAGCTTCATGTGGGCATGGATTTATGGTCTAGGATCTAGAGAAACTTCAAGGACCTCATAGACTCATAGAGTTCAGCTGCAAACAAAACCCGAAACCCTAAAAACTTGAAACCATCCTGATCTGACAGCCGAAAACCGAGGTTTACAATTACTTGCCACAGAATCAGGGCGACGTGTCAAGCCAGGCTGAGGCTGAGTCTGGGTCTAGAAGTCTAGGTTTATTGCCAAATTGAGTAGTATTTAATTTGGGTATACTATGGTACCCAACATAGAGTAAGATTCTATCCTCCTTTGGGGGTATATTATTTTATATAAGGAATAGTATCTTACTGGGTTCAACCACCAAAACAAAAGCTACCCAATTATAGATAGAGTATGGGGTAAATGGGGATCTTGTTAGAATATACCCAAAGCCGGATTCTATCTACTTAAGGGGGACTAAAGGAGTCTAGGATATTGTCCAAAGGGTCTACCAAGGTCTCTTGTGTAGTTCCTTGTTGGGTTTGTTTGTTTGTTTGTTTATTTGTCGGGTGTTTGTACTACCCAAACAGGAACTGCATAGGAGCCTTTGGGAAGCGTTTGGGGTTTAGGGTTTGGGGCCCAACAGCATAGTTCATCAATATTTCGTAAAGGACTGGCTTCATGATTGTTCCAGGTTGAAGGCATTGTGCAAGGTCTGGGTGAAAAATTCAAGACAAATGGCAGATTAAAGTCTCCAGGCATTGCCACTTTCTGGTCTGACAACCTAAGCAAGGAGCAGGAAGAACGGGCAAGGCTTGGAATTCTACCGATTTTGCTTGTAGTCGTCGACTTCGGGTGTAGAAATGTCGATATTTGGCCATCGAAAACATTCTGCATCCAGTGACCTAGAAAGGATTCACGGATTTGAGCTTTGTACACATCAGTTTCCCTAGACCAGACAGCATCTTTCTCTTTTGGCAAAGAGGGAGGGCACAAGGGGTCAACAAGAGGAATTCGCTTCACACCTTGGAACGACCATTATTCTGCCAGCTTCCATCTCACTTGTTCCCCTGAGGCCTTCGCAGCTGGCAGCGCCACTCTGAATTCTTGTGTGCGCGGCTATGATGCTGGATTTCGCACGTCTGCCCCAGACACTTTGAGATTTTGAGCTCAGCAGGTGTTCAGAGTACAGGGTTCTGGATTGAAAGGTGCAGGGTTCAGGACCTGCGGTCAAGGAGTGTAGGGTGCTGCCATATAGCTAATTTCTGAACTGCAGCTGCAGAACGATTGCCGATAAGCTAGAAATACAAACCCTGTTTAACAGGTTATATGATATAGATATATATATATCTATATATCTATATATATTATCTATATATATCTCTATATATATATATCCATATATATATATATATATCTATATAAATATATCTATATATATATATCTGTATACACCGCCACAGACCCTACGTTTTCCAATACAAACCGTACATAACCCTGAGGAGATCGGGGCACGGCGCCTGTGGTCCAGCGACACTATGGCTTCCTTTGTTGCAACGTGGCAAAAGCAGCAGGACTTGCGAAGGGCTCGGTTTAGGGTTTAGGGTTTAGGGTTGGCTGCATTTGGTACCCTCCCCAAACTTACATGTGCCCCATGAGGCCAAAATGTAACCCTTTTTGAGAGTCTTTTAGAAGTAGGGGAGGACTAAGATAGAACAGCGAGCTTAGAATTAAGGGATACGGGGCTTAGGTTTGGAGTGCTGCGGAGAGTTCAAAAGTAGCAGCAAAATGTTGCAAGGGCCCCCCAATGAGGGCCTTTGTTGCAACTCCACGTTAAGCGGCCCTAGCTTTTCTTCAGATACCTGGCAGATTCAGCCAACAAACGCGACTCTGCTAAACCCTCAAGTTGAGATTGCAGTGGCCCCATTTTCAACTGACCAGTAGGCGTGGAATACGGGCTTCTGAAATTAGCTGTTCGTTTTTGGGAGTCCCCGTAATAGGGAAAACAGGATTTGGCTGTGAGGAGCGGGAGCCCACTTGTCTTTGGAAACTCTCCATCCACTGAATCTTGCCCACAAGTAGCCATCCCTGACGCCATGTGACATTCTCCCAGAAAAACCTAAACCCTAAACCCCGATAGAGGATCCTAAGCAGCACCCGCCTGTATTCCTCCTAAGATTCCCGTAGTACATGTCGCCTATCCTATTTCCTCAGACCCAAACATTCTTCACCCTAGGTTTAGCGTTTAGGGTTTAGGGCTTAGGGTTAACAATGTCGCAAACCCCAAGCCCAAAGCTTTCCTCAGAGCAAAATGTTCAGGAGGCGCCATAATTTTGCCCAAAGGCTCTATGACAACGGGCAGATGCCCTGCCCAGCTCATGTGTAATGACCTTCTACCTTGGGTACTGCCCCCACTCATTAACAGTTGGATAATATTCATAATATACGTATATATAGCCCTTAACATGACCCCTATTTTAGACTGTTGATGGGTGGGGGCAGGACCCAACTTCTATCTTATAAGACAACTCCGTATTTTCTTGCAAAACCTTTCGATACTCTCCATAAAGCCAGTCCCTGACTGTCTCTGGGTAGGAGGAGTGGCTGCACGCTGCAAGGGCTTGCTTGAAGACAGGCGCCAGATGATGCGGAGATGATGCCCACCCTCAACCCCAATGCTCTACTCCTACCCTAAACCCCCTAAACCTTAGATCCTAAACCCTAAACCCTCAGGATTTAGGATGGTTTGGGTTGTGAAGCCTTGGGCATGCGGTAGAGACCTGGTTTCGGGGTTTACCTGGAAGCTTGGATTGTGATACTCTTACCGGTGCTTGTAAGGGAGAGTGTGGGAGTGGATCCCTGCGTATAATCATCCCTATATAATCCCCACATGTATCCCTAGTACCTATATTCACTCCCTCACTCGCCCTTAAGCACCAGTAAACAGTCTTGCATCGGGCCTCAGCTGATGGTATAGTTCCCGGGGGACGTATTGCTGTGCCAAAGGTTGGTCGGCGCAAAAAGTTCCCTTGGCCTTACCACTGAAAGCCAGACAGGAGCAGAAAGCAGTTGCCTGGGTTGCTGTTAAGGAACTTAAATTAAGATAGCATAATAGTGGGTGTATATCTATATATGTATATATATGAATCAATAGGGTTTCCTCAATATGTTAACTTAAATTAAGTTCCTTAACAGCAACCCAGTTGCTTGACCTACCCAGGAAATTCCATGTAGCACGCAATCTAGGCTTTCATGGCCGAACCCCCCTTGCAAGAAAGCCTCCAATCATGAGGGCTGCGCACCCTGAATGCAAGCACACCATCTCACCCCCCAAATCCTATGCAGGTGGGACAGCAACTCTGATGATTGGTGATGGGGACACCTCCGTTGAGAATGGAGCATTGGCTGGCTAGTAGTTTCTATTTTATTTTCCGTTATCCCTATATAACCCCAATATATCCCCGATATACCCTATATAACCCCCATAAACTCTTATAGACTCAAAACCGAAAATAGGGACCCGCAACATTCCAAACCCCTACAGAAAGCAAGGTGCAGGGATTAGGAGAACTTGGAGGTATGGTGTATAGGGGCTACATAGGGATTATAGGGTATATGTTGGGCATATATCTTGGGGTAATGTAAAAGAAACTGGAAACTACTATGTAGGAGTCAGGGCTTAGCAGTCACCAGGGCTGTTTGGACATTTGGGCTGGCATGCTCGGGAATCTATGGGCTCACGTGCTCGCAGCTGCCCAGACATCATCATGGGGATGCTGTCCTGAGAGGGATCAAGGGTCCGGGCCAGAGACCTCGGCACGGCCTAAGCCCCAAAACTCTCCCGCAAGATCTGAGGATTTGACAACCTTTCTTCAACTTTGGCTGCTGCAGAGGTGGGGCAGCTCGTGCAAGAACTGTGGGCTTCCCTAAGCCCTAAACCTAGAACTTGAGAGCTTAAGCCCCAAACCCTCCAACCTTTTAAGGGGCATCCCTAGAATAAGGTTTCACGAGTCAGGGGGGTCAGAGTCAGGAACTTTGCTCCGATAAGGGCTTTGGGGATTGGAGGGGTGGCGGAGTACATGGGTTCAGGGGCTTAGAGGTTTAAGGTTTGTGCTGCTTTGTTTTCACACTGGTGCTTTGGCTTTCTAGTAGTTTGGGACCCCCGCAACATGAAAAGGTGCTTTCAAGCATCTCACGAATGATTGCACGGCTCAGTTGGGACACGCCCCAAAACCCATTAGCACTGCCGGCTTGAACCTGGGATCTTGAAAGGGAGGAATGGAGGCTTCACAGTGTCCAGGTCATTGCTGAATTGCTGTCGAGGAACTAAAAATGAGATACTGTAATCAGCCAACCAGAGGATTTACCATCTATCCGTCTTATGGCAAGCTAGCTTAAGTTCCTTAACGGCAGCCAGTGTTGTTACAACCTTGTACCCGTCAAGGTGGGGTGTAAGTCATCATGGTCAGCTACGTTGTCTTCTTGAAGGGACTGTCTAATTCTACACGATCTTTTGGGGAGCCCAGTTTGAGACCCACTTAGAATCCTAGTGAACCTGCCAGTGTGCTTCATGTCACTGAAGTGTCGTTGGTGCCTCAATTCTACTGCCTATTTCGCAATACATTACGCACTCTGACCATTGAGTACCACCCTCACCACACTCAAGGCCCAGACACCACACCGCCAAGCAGAATTCCCGAAGATCAAAGCCCCCAGGCCCAGGAGTCTTGTAGCACATCCCGCTTCAGCGGTGATAATCTGACACCTGAAGTTCTCAAATCAAAAGTCCCAGCCAAGTCCTAAGAATTTAGACTCCGTACCCTGTACACTGGAGTTCGTACCCCCCAACCGCACTCACACTTTAAACACATAATTACCTCTATGTTGAGACACCCTGCCCAGAACCCTCGACATGGAACCCCAAACCGTACCCCAAACCCTGAATCTGAACTCTAACTGGATGTCATAGACGCCTCAAACACAAAACCCTCAGCCCCAAACCCTAGACCCTCACCCTAAACAGGGCTTCCCACACGGAACGCCAGGCGGTGGGCTTCGAAGTCCTGGGGTGGGCGACGATTGAAGCAGTTGCAGATGAAGCGCACAGGAGTGCTAGGGACTAAGGGCTTAGGGTTGAAGGATTGAGGGTTTAGGGGCAGGATTTAAGGCTTTAGGGTTCAGGGTTTACGGATTTTGGGCTGGTTTAGGGTGTCAGCATTGTGTTTCAAAATAGTCTTGACAGAATGCAATACAAGTTCCGTTCAAGCCCCATATCCCTCTAGGGTCCTTCAGAGTATCCCTACTTGAGCAAGCTGGCATGTAGGCCCCCTGTTTACAGCATAGTACCTGATCATCATAGGGCCCACTTGTTGGTCAAGCTATTTAGGGGATCATCTATGCCGGTTATAGGGTTAAAGGTAGACAGGACATTTCAGGGTTGGCGCCTTAATTCCTAAGGAATGCTGCAGTTTTAGATTCATGGCTCAGAGATAAAGGGTTTGGGGTTGAAGGCTTGGGGTTTAGTGCGTTGAGGATAATTCAGGGTTTAGAGGTTTAGGGTTTAGGGGTTTAAGGGTTTAGGGTTTAATTTAAGGGTTTAGGGTTTAAGGGTTTGAGGGTTTAAGGGTTTAGGGTAAGGTCTGGGGTGCAAGGCCAGGTCCGCTCTTTGCGTTTGGCACGGGATGGGTGATTAGTTAATCAGGTGCTTTGATGGCAAGATAAAGCCTAAACCCTAAACAGTCGTTTCCATTTTCTTTTCCATTATCCGTATAGTACCCTTAAACCTAAACCCTTATAATGTTTAGGTAGCATTACGAAAGGGGGTGACAATAGTGTGTTGTTGCCGGCCCGGAAAAATCCCGGACAATCAAATGCCCTGTGAAACAAGTTCGGAGCCCAAAAATACATAAACAAGTCCAAATTTCAATAATAAAGGGGTGGCAATAATATTATTGCCCGTCCGTAAACGTCAGGATTTTAATAGATTCCCTTCTACTTGTTCTACTATCTGGTCCGACTCCCCGTCATTTACTATTGCTTCCGCCCCCCTTCCGTAAACCAAAATCGCATCATAAGACCCTTACAGTAGTTTCCTTTTCTTTTCCATTATCCCTATATAACCCCTATATGAGAAAATATGTCATAATGACCAAGTTTCCTGAGCCCTAACCCCCAAACCCACAAAAGTCCCAACAAATTCTGGACCCTCCTCAAGTTCTGCCATCTACACCCTCAGGTATGGGATATTGGCATACTGATTATGTGGGGTATAGAGGGATGATGGAAAAGAAAATGGGCGCTACTATTTTGGGTTTAGGGCTTAGGCAGTCCCTATGGTACGCCTTCGTCATACCCGGCCATATACGCAACCCATGGGTTCATTCATTTCTTTCGAACAGGCTTAGCCCTAAACCCTCAACGCTACTATCCCTCCTGAAGAGGACCAGGGGCATGCAGCGGACAGAACACATGGTTCACCTCAGAGCAGTTGAGGCGGAAAAAAAGGCTACGCAACTTTGAGTGGATTTAGGGTTTAGGGTTCGGGCTGTAGGCCGCAATGGAAAGGCTGGATGTGACAAAGGGGCTTGGGATTCAGGCTATGGTCATGTATTGGACATCAAAAGCTTCGATATTTGCCATCCTATGCCTTGGACTGCTGCCTAAACCTCCAGATGGGCTATGGTCTAAACTCCTTGAAGAGGGTTGTATACGTAATTATATAGGGGAGTATGTTAGGGGTATTTAAGTAAGGGAGGCACTAGGAGTGTAGACTAGAATTCCAGGTGATTACTGGAAAGGTAAGGGCTATGCAGCCCAGCATGGGTGTTTGCAAAATTTAGGGGTACCTTTTTTGAGGGGTTCCTATATTTTTATGATGTTAGCACTTCGGGGTCCATATGGAGGCCTCCTGGTAATATTTTGGGGATTCCCACATTTTTGATGTTGGCATTTTGGGGTCCATATTGAGGTTGATGGAACTTTCCATATCCGCTGCAGGAATTAATCGGAGGCACAGGGGTTAGGTTTCCTGAATCTATATGAGCTATAGTCTTCACTCCTTAAAGGGGGTTATCTAATATAGGGGAATGTATAGAGGATTACTACAGGGGATATTAAGCGGGATACAAGGAGTTTAGGCAAGGGCTCATATAGCCTAAGCTTCCTAAAGGAGGTTCTCTAGGGGATTATACAGGGGAGCGATGTAGGGGTTACTCAGGGGATACTTGGAGCCTAGACCCAAAACCTTAATTACACCCTAAACCCAATAAATACAATTCATATTGTAGGGCTTATTAAGGGGGATACTAGGATTTTAGACTATAGCTCATCTGAAGAGAGGTACACATGCCTGACCTACATCCGTTCACGACACGTGACCGAAGAGCCAGGGCCCAAGGCATGGGCCACCCTATTTAGGGTTTAGGGTCAAGGAATTAGGGTTACGGGTTTAGGATTTAGGGTTTAGGATTTGGGGTTTAGGGTTTAGGATTTAGGGTTTGGGGTTTAGTGTTTAGGGTTTAGGACTTTAGGGCCATGTGGGCTCCAGGCAGTTGGGAGTTTCTATGATCCCTCTATATATATGTATATATACATATACACACCCGGAGACGTAGACACTTATCTATATGCACGTGTGTATAGGCCTGTATAAGTACATGTGAACTGTAGATATCATGTATGCAGATGTACGAGGTAGTTGTACATTTTTTCCTGATGGAGACCGCTAACATTTCCTTTTGACGTCCATACATAATAGATAAGTGTGTAAATATGTCTGGGGTTTTTGGGGGTACCCCCGCTTTGAGAAGCCCACAGATAAACCTGAAGAAGTAGCCACGCCGGTCCAGGTTGCACAGTTTCTTTGCGCAGTGCTGGAGTTTAGAGACCTGACCTGGGGAACCGCAACCGCTCTTCTGATTTTGTAATTTCGGTCTGGACTTTGATGTCTGAAGGGGTACGATAAGCTTGGATGAGACTCGGCCACATGTTGCTTTCCACAAGGAACCTGCTGAAGCAAGCGCTTGGCTCCATTCGGCTAGGTCCGTATCTGGAGGAGGGGTAATATCTCTGAAGAGTTAGCAGACTTGTCCCTCTCTTCCGCGTATAGGCTTACAAAAATACAGTATGTCATGCACCCGAAAAGCTTGTTCAGGCACCTAGATGCAGATCTTTGCGCGTCTGATGCTAATATCAGAGACAGCGGCTCTCCCTTAGATAAAAATTCTCTGGGACATTAACGAGAGCTCAAGATTGAATTTGACTGTATACTTTTAAGAACCTTCCAACAAGAAATGAAATTCCGATGGAAGGCCCGAGGGGGGACTTAAATCTTAAGGCTATCCTTGAGTACACGGCTTCCCAGGCTGATCTGCTCTCTAAAGCCCCTGCGCAGGAGTAGTTTTGGATGATGTGTGGAGGTGAACGGAAGGATCTAGGGTTTAGGGTTTAGGCCATTTCCTACTTTCAGCATCTTTCAGCATTGGGCCCTGTTTTTGCGATCATGAGGTGGCATCTGTTGGCCTATGGAATCATGATCGTCCTACACCTTTGCCTTAGGCCCAGCGAGGGTCATGTTGACCCTGACGACCTTTGAGCTATTCGCTTGCTCTGACGCTGTTGTGTCTCGAGGAGGTCGTCAGCCCAAAGTCCAAAACCGAAAACCCTAAATCCTAATTCCTAAACTTTAAGTCCCGAGCTTTTCAAGCTTTGGTTCCCTTCTCTTGTGGCGTTCCAACCAGCAGTAGCAGTAGGAGAGAAGGGGCGTACTAAAGCATCTAAAGCAAAGCCCTTGCCACGACCCGTTTAGTACCCTTAATCGGGGTTTTGGGATCTGGGTGGGGGAGATATGGCCCCTAATAGTGGTACTTTAGCCTAAATGGTCTAGGTGCATGCCCCCCCATCTTTGTCTGCAAGCCATTCGAGGTCGGAAGTGTACTCTTTCGGCATTGTGCTGCCCAAGCCTCATTTCTGCTTGCAGGGTTGGTAAATGGGGCTTGTTCTTACTAGGGTCACGGATCGCATTGCAAATAAATAATCCGGCAGTTGACGCTTGGCAAGCTGCGGTAGAGAGTTTCGGCCCTGAACCGTCTAAACCCGACTAAACGGAGTTGCCACACAACATGGCGGCTATACGTAAACTTGGAAAACCGCTTCCTTTAGCCCTGAGGGTTTGGGCTTCAGGTTGAACCATCGAAAGGAGGCAGATCAGAAACTGTTTGAGTTTTTTGGGATTGTAATCCTTATAGTTTCCATTTTCTCTTCCATTATCCCAGTATATCCCCAATATACGCCCTATATCCCCCAAAGACTCAAAAGCGTGTACCCGAAATCTTCTGGCGTAAACCCAACCTGCCCACACTTTCCAACCTTTGAGCCCCCCTGGGTTTAGGCTTTAGGGTTAAAAAACAAAGAGACCCCACCGTCTCCTGTTCTGTGCAGCCATGAGACCCTATAGAAAGTTCCTGCTTCTATTAGTCTATGCACGCTAACGCTAAACCCTAAACCCCGAACCCCAAACCCTAAACCCGAGCCCCTAAACCTAAACTTGAAACCCTAAACCCCTAAACCCAAACCCTAAACCCTACCCCCTAAACCTAAACCCCAAACTCCCACCCCCAGACCTCAACCCCCAACCCCTAGCCCCAGACCCCAAACCCTAAACCTTAATCTTAAAACCTGTGAAACTTAAACCCTGAACCCTGAAACCCTACCCCTAAACTCCAACCCTTCAACCCCAAAGCTTTAAAACCCCACCCCCTAAATCCTGAAACCCGAACCCATAAACTCCTAAAACCCTAAACCCCCAACCCCTAAGCCCCCTAAAGCCCTGAATTCCTCACACCCAGAGACCAGCGACCGAGGGAGTCGGCAGAGCCGAGCGCCATCAACTCTTCCTGGCTATTTCTTGTTACAAGGGGTAGGGTAATATAGGGGTTATATGGGGGTAGGTATATAGGGGTTCTGTAAGGGTATATAGAAAATGGAAACGACTATAATTAGCAGGTTTAGAGCTGTTTCTTGTTACAAGGGGGTTTATAGGGCTTAGGGTTTGGAGTTTGGGGGAAATATAGGGTTTAGGGTTTGGGGTTTGGGGTTGTATAGGGTTTAGGGTTAAAGGTTTGGGGTTGTATAGGGTTTAGGGTTTAGGGCTTGGGGTTTTATGGGGTTTAGGGGTTAGGGTTTAGGGGTTATATAGGCGTTATATGGGGGTAGGTATATAGGGGTTCTGTAAGGGTATATAGAAAATGGAAACGACTATAATTAGCAGGTTTAGAGCTTAGGGCTTGGTACTATTGGGGCAATATTAGGGGAATGATGGTGTTATAGAGGATAATGGAAAAGAAAATGGAAACTACTATTTAGGGTTCAGGGTGTAGGGTCCTTGTTTAAACCCTAGTCCCTTTGAAGGGGGTTTATAGGGGTTATTCTAGGGATAATGGAAAAGAAAGTGGAAACTACTATTCAGGGTTTAGGTCTTCGGGCTTAGGGTGTAGCGTTTAATGTGTAGGGTTTAGGGTGTAGGGTGTCCTGGCTGTTGCTTGCTATTACTATCTTCATATTATTGGCAATATTCTGTTCATTGTTGCTCAGTATTATTGGTATTATGATCGTTACTATAAGTACCATTTTCTTGTGCCCTAAACCCTAAACCTGCAGAAACACGAATAGTTGCCCCAAAGGATCTTCAAACTGATCCCCCATTTGTTTAGGAGCCAACATTCCCCTAGGAAGAACAAAAGGATCCTTTTTACATACATGTAAGGAATCCCTAAAGGATCCCTAAATCTTATATATCCCTATACATCCCTATGATATCCCTATAATACCCCTATATCCCCCTGTAAAGGATCCTTAATAGTGATCCAGTTTGCGAGCCTCGAGCTCTTGCTGGATGAACTCCACGTCATTGTGAAAGTCGAAGCCAATGGAGACTCCCACTACCTCTCAGGTGCGTGAGCCACATGCATCAAGCTAGGATTATATTGGGTTATATAGGGGTTATAGGATATATATATGTGGGGTTATATTGAGATAATGGAAAATAAAATGGAAACTAACCCTAAACACTATCAACTCCCCGGATGAAGGGGTTGGCAGAAAGGGAGGGCCTTTGGGACCTAGTATATCAAGAGATGATAACAGGATTATGCCAGTCCTTGATAGGGTTCATAATGAAAACTCCCTGGCAATATCTTCATTCAGGGCCAAACTCCTTCCTCTATCCTGAAATGTGTAGCTCTTATTCCAGCAGCACGTCAGTAAAGCGATTTCCTGTGCAATATTCGGGAGTGAAGGGTGCTTACTGCTAGGGATTAGCTCATGATTTTTTCAATTTTCCACAAGAAGCAGTACCACTGCCCATAATGAAAAAATGATGCAGAAGAAAAACAAAATGCTAATTAAATTGAGGCCAACAATAAAACGAACAGTCACGATCAAAAGCACGAGAACAGGACAAGGACAGAAACCCCGCCACCACAACTACCACGACCTCGAGGAGGAGTAGGAGAAGAAGAAGAAGAAACAACAGGAAGCAGAAGAAGCACCGCACTACGCCGACTATCCGCGACGACAACAACAACAACAACTGCCACTAGTAGTACTACTAGTATTATGGTTATCATTGTGGCGACGAACCACAATTGCCAGAGCTGACGCTGCAGGGGAAGCCTTGTTGGGCCTGATGGCAAGAGAACAACCCGCACAGCAACATCGATGGCCCTTCCCATATAGTCTATTCACTATGAGGTTGGTGGGGGGTTATTTCAGGGGCAGGGGATTAAGAAGCATGATGATCATCATAATAGAAGTAAGATCAACAGTAAGAATAACACTGGGAAGAAATGATGCCAACAGCAACAATGAGATGATAGTCTTGCTATTATGGGATTCTATACTAACAAGAATAACAACAAAACAGAACGGTAATGCTAATAACAGGAATGATAATGCTATCAAATATCATCATAGTAACAATAATCATTACAATCGTAGTTGTCATAATCACAGTATTATTGCTGCTACTGATAATAACAGCCGGTATTAGTAGCAACAAAAACAAGCAGAATAACAAAAGCAATCTAACCCTTAAACCATAAACTCTGCATCTTAAATCCTAAATCCCAAGCCTTAACTCCTAAACCCCAACTCCCAAACGCTAATCCCTAAATCCTAAAGCCTAAGGCCTGAACCCTGAATACCTAAATCGGCATCTGAAAACTAGCCTCCGGCATTCGGCAGTTGGGCAGGTTGTGGATGGCATCCTCGAGGCATTTGGAAACACGAGGGGTTCATAGGGTTTAGGATTTAGGGTTTAGCATTTAAGGTTTGGGGTTTATACGGTGTAGGCTTTAGGCTTTAGGGTATATGGGTGTATACGTTGCAGTCCATACTTCTCAAATCATTTGTAGACACGGGCTCCCTTTCAGGAACCTATTAGGGACTGCCCCAAACCCTAAGCCCCTAAGACAATCTCAGGAATATGCGGGGTGATGAGGGGATTTTAGGGGGTTGGTTTAGGGCTTAGGGTTTAGGATTTAGGGCTTAGGTTTGCAAGTGTTAAGGGTTTAGGATTTGGGGTGATCAGATTTTTTTCCGGGTTTAGGGCTGCACGCTCCGCTGGTTTTTGGTAACTTACCTGCTTCTCCCAAGAGCTTCATCGCCTCTGACGCCCCGGCACCTTCCTTAGAAAATCACTGATCAGCGGAGGAGCGGGCCTCCTCCAGCTTAATCTTGAAGAGCAACTAGGTTAATGTATATAGGGTTATATAGGTATATGGGCTTATACAGGGGTTATATAGGGATAATGGAAAAGAAAAGGGAAGCTACTGTGTGGACATGATTATAGGGGTTATACAGGGATTATATTGGGTTTTATATAGGGATAATGGAAAAGAGAATGAAAACTACTATTTAGGGTTTAGGGTTTAGGGTTGAGGGTGTAGACCCATGATTAATAAACCGCCTCCTTTTAAGGGCCTTCATATCAGGATCCCTATTATAATCCCCATTAAGGGGAGGGGGTTCATTAATCACGGGTCTATATTACTGTTAAGGGACTTACATTAAACTCCCATAGTGAGTATATATAACAATCATATGGTTTCCCCAATTATAGTAACTTAAGTTAAGTTTCTTAACAGCAACCCAGGCAAGCATCAGGACAATGGAGCTTGTGTTGGAAATCCACATAGGGTATATATATATAGGGGTCATATAGGGTATATATAGGGTTCATATAGGGATAATGGAGAAGCAACTGGAAACTACCATTATGGGGTCCTAAACCCTAAACCCTACACCCTAAAGGTTATATAGGGAAATCCTATTAAGTTGGATTGCTCACTCTTGCCGCTGGCGCGAGGCACATCAAGAGGCCAGGCCCAATGATCTAAGGACCCACTAAACCGGACAAGGGTTTAGGGTTTGGGGTTTAGGGTTATAAGTTAGAAGGGAAAAGGATTTAGGGTTTAACGTTGTAGGGTTGTAGGGGTTGCTGGTCAGGGATGAAAGTGGGGTTAGTTTGAGAAACTCCCACATGCGCAAGAATACAACAAAACCCTAAACGGCAGGGTTTAGGCATTAGGGCTTTGGGGTATTAGGTCTTTGAGAGTTTTAGCTGTGGGGCTTCAGGCTGTAGAATTTTAGAGTTTGAGGGGGTTTTAGATTAAGGGGTTAGGAGCTGCAATTTCAAGCAAGGTCTCACGTGCTGAGCACAATTTGTTTTGTGAGCTACAAACCTTACTTCCCACACATTTTTCTGGGGGTTTCGATTAGGGAATAGCTTCCGGGTTTTTTCTGGTTGAGGAGCATTTATGACTATCCTGCTAAACTATCAAAGGGACCCCTACCTAAACCCTAAACCACGTGGTCCGTTGGTAAGCCCAATTTTAAAACTTGTTCATGCCTGTGCTTGAGAGGTCCAAAGCTGTGGGTCCCTAACCCCAGAACCTGAAAGGGTTCGGGGTGTAGGGTTTAGTTTCGTTAAAAAAATATGTTATAGGGCTTAGGGTTTGAGGTTAAGGGTTTAGAGCTTTTAAGCGCCCGGCATTTAGTGTTTGGGGTTTGGGGTTTCTCAAGACTTGCCCGTGCACAAGCTGTAATATGGACAGCCATAAGCACTTTGCAATCACCAAATAAGCCATAGTCTAAACTCCTAGTATCCCCCTGAATAACCCCTACAGTAGTCCCCTATATAATCCCCTGTATAACTAACCCCCTTTAAGGAATTTAGACCCTAAACCCTAATCCTGAACCCTAAGCTCTAAACCCTAAACCGTACATAACCCGCCTTTGTGGAGTTCAGATTATAGCTCATATGCCCCTGAGGTCTCCAAGGCAACCCTGATTTTGAGCAACCCGGAAGCTCTTTGATTACTTTGGGGGTATAGTCCCCTTAAGTAGATAGAATATGGCTTTGGGTATATTATAATGAGATCCTCATATACCCCATATTCTACCTACTTAAGGGGGACTATACCTATTTTGAGGAAGCTACACATGCAAACCAAACCCGCAACAGTGTGGGCACCCCCTTGGTGGAGAAACCCTCGCGTGACTTCGCCCGTCGGATAGTGGTCTGTCCTGGAGGTACTTCGTCAGCTCCTGGCCAGAAGATTTCAAGTGGTTCGAGTATGCCTAAAATCTACACGTCAGATAGCTCAATGTAGGCACCGCTACCCTAAACCCCAATTTATAGACTTGAGGGTCCACGGTGAAAATGATTTATGATTTATGGACTTAGAAAAAAGGGCTCCCGGGTATAGGATCTGGCATGCAGGTTCTAGACTTAGGAGGTAGGATTCTGGGTACGGGAGTCGGGGTTTGCGGTATAGGTTAGGAGGACCCGCCACCCTGTAATAGTGGTATAATAGAAATATAAGAGGACACAAATATAGTCCTTATTATCCCTTCTAGCCACTATTACAGCTTGCGGGGTCCACCTAAGGTCTAGGATGTTTAAGTTCAGGGTATAGGATTGAGGATTTGGGAGTTGCGGGGTTGACAGAAACGAGGCTTATGCTCTGAAACTCGACATCATACAAAGCTGCTGGAGTGGAGTCTGCCCTTGGTACGGACCCATCCTGTAACAAGTCCCTAAAGCCCTGGGCATTCAAGGAACATGCCGTAGTCCCCCAACCTAGAATAACAACAAGGCTTCTGCTACTTCTCAAGGGTTATACTATAGTGACACCGGAAAAGTTCCAAAGGAGACTACAGCTTAAGGGCTTTAGGTGATGGGACGTTTGCTCCATTAAGAGTAGGTTTAGGGTTTAGGGCCTTAGGGTTTAGGGTCTCAGGTTCGGGGTTTCGAGTGAGGTGAGAAAGAACATGGACAATGAATCATAACATGGGAAGACATAGGAACTTACGGCTTAGGGGCAAAGCAGGCATATAGTCCCCCTTAAGTAGATAAAATGTGGGGTATATGGGGATCTTATTATGGTATACCCAAAGCCATATTCTATCTACTTAAACGGGGACTATACTTTAAGACACGCATATAGTCACAGATTAGGGTTTTCCTTACCTAGGAGAAAAAAGGTAGGGGGCTTCGCCTTAACATTGCATGTATCTATCTTCCCCTTGTTCCTGGTTCTCTGGAGAACCTGACGGGTAGAAAACTACTGCGTTTCCTGGGTCGCGCTACGCCCTAACCCCTAAACCCCTAAACCCTGAACAGTCTATGGCTCATGGTACGGGGGATACGAGGAGTTCAGACTATAGCTCATACAGGAACCCAGAACCATACTGTTGAAATCTATTTGAGCTATAGTCTCAAAACTCCTAGTATCCCCCTTAATAACCACTATAAAAATCCCTTATAAAAATCCCCTACATAACCCCCCCCCCTTTAGGAGTTAAGACTATAGCTCATCTAGGCCCTTATGGTAGACTCCAACTCTGAAACGCCTGTGGATAGCATAGCACTCGTTTTGGGAACCACCACCACCCCCCCCCCCTCCAATGTTATCCTTGACCTTGAAAGGTGCCGATTCTCAAAAACTCTGGATTCTGCTCTCAGCCTCTTAGCGTCCCAAGGGTCCTCCATGTTTAACAGCACCTTCATACCTACAGTCCCCCTTAAGTAGATAGAATATGGCTGTGGGTATATTATAATAAGATACACATATACCCCATAATCTACCTACTTAAGGGGGACTATAAACTCTACGCTCTAAGCCCCAAACTGAAAACCCTGAAAAGCCGAAACGTGATGAGCTAAACTCGAACCTTAACTCTCCCCCGCCTCTCCCCCAACCAAAATCAAGTGACCCTGAACCCAAACCCTAACACCCTACAACCCTGAAACCTAAACTTTGAATCCGGAACCCTGAACCCCTAAACCCCAAATCCACTTAACCAAAAATCCTTTAACCCCAAAACCGCAAACATTAACACTCTGAACCCCTAAAACCGGAACCACTCTTCTTTGGCCCCACCAGGCACCACCCCCTACAATACTCCCCTATAAAATGCCCTATATAACCATCCTAAATGCTAAACCCAAAACCCCCTCCCTTTAAGGAGTTGAGACTATGGCCCCACAAGGCCGCACAAGGCACCTTCTCAGAAGTTGCTGTAGGGGGAAAGCCATCCACCTGAAAGCTTGAAGAGGGTTTAGGGTTTAGGGATAAGGGTTTAGGGATTAGGCCCGAAATTTCGGGTCATTTTGAAGGATCGATAGGGGTTAGGGCTTAGGGTGTAGGGTTTTCAGGTCTAGGGTTTAGGATCATTTCAAGGGAATCTCGGGGTTAGGATGCAACATGTGGACTTCAGTTTTTAGGGTTAGGTTTCTCAAAAGTGGAGGCCTGCAGTTTTAGCAAGATGAGACCCAAAATCACAAAGCATGTGGCTCATGTATGGAAACTGCCATGTATTCCTATGGCCCCTAGGAGTCTCTACCGAGCAATGCCTTGAAATATGGGAGAATCACAGACCCAAGAGCCTCACTTAGGGCCAGGAGGACTAAGCGAGTATGCCTATAACTCCTGTAGGCCATATGTAATAACCCACCAATCTCCATTCTTCACTTAATTGTGAATTCCTGTCCGAAGTTTTGGGCGAGCCTGAAACGAAGCCTTTTGGGCCGCCTCTAACCCGCAGTTTTTCTTAAGGTCAAGTGAGCTACAGTCTAAACTCCTGAACAGGGTTATATGGGGGATTATACGGGGGATTATATAGGGGACTATTAAAAGGGTTATTTTGGGGGATACTAGGATACTAGGAGTTTAGACTATAGCTCAAGTTAGGTCACCGTAACCTGATCGAACAGCAATCTCTGCATGTTCGCTCCTTGAAGTGAAGCTCCCAGACCGAAAGCCAAGCTCCAGTCCATACTTTCGACAAAAAAAACCAGGTTCGCCTGGCTCTATCGCAACATGCTGAATTACCCATGTCCTCCCTAACCCCCAAACCCTAAAGCCCCTAAACCCCCTAAACCCCCTAAACCCTAAACCCCCTAAACCCTAAACCCCCTACACCCCCTAAACCCCCTAAACCAAAACATACATTGTACAACTATTTTCAGCTCTGCACTTGTGATCGCTCTTGAGGCTCCCGACAAAAAGAGCGTAATCTCTCATTTCCATATGCCTGGGACACATGAGATGGGATCTGGGATCTGTGGCATAATCCCTTCGCCCTAATATTAAATCCCCCAACCCCGCCAATATTGAATACTCCCAATATATTACAGTATATATACCGTAATCTCTCATTTCCATATTATGCCTTGGGCACATGAGATGGGATCTGTGGCATAAACAGGATGGAGGCTGCAGGGTTTCAGGTTGAGGGTGTTGGGTTTACTTACTGGGGGTTCGTAGGGAATAAGGGTTTTGCTTCCTATATGCGTTATTCAGGGATTGCCTACTGACCACTAGTAAATTCAAGGTGTAAAGCTCGAGTTTAAGGTCTAGGAATGAGGTTGGGAGACTTGGGCTCCCCGCGCACATGCAGGGACCGCAAGGTATCAGGATAATTGTAGTTGGTCTAGGGTTTAGGATTTAGGGTTTAGGGTTTAGTGTATTCTGATAGGGCGCCGAATTTTTCCTGCTCTACCACTATGAATGGGCGGAGGGTTAACCCGAAGGATGAATTGAAGGATGGTTCCCGAATCAATGCTTCAGGGACTCAGCTTTCGCGCATTCTTGAGCTGATAATCAAATGCTACTTCTGCGGTGCATTGAGTAGTGCTAGAGTCTGCTTGAGCTGATGCGGGCATATCGCATGAACAGGGGTCTCTCCCCAAATCTTGGTTCCTCGTATGGGAAATCCAGGAGGAACCCAGCCTCTGTAAAGTTTGCATAAGACGATGCCGAACCGTTGCATTTCAGCGGACGTGGTTCTCAAACTTCCAAAACAGGGATCCTTAAACCCTAAACCCTATAGTATCTCCCCTAAGTCTATTCACCCCAGGGTTTGAAGAGCTAGTGAGGACTCGACAGGGCTAAGTCCTGAACCCTAAACCTACACCCAAATCCCTTAACCCCTAACCCTCAAACCTTAAACCTTAACCCCGAACCCTCCCCTGCCCCCCCAAAAGCCTTCAAGCCCCTTTGCCAGACCTACCCTTCGACCTTGATAAAAAATATGTGAATGGTTTAGGGTGTAGGGTCTAAACTCCTAGTATTCCCCTGAATAACCCCTAGAATAGTCCCCTATAGACTCCTCCTTTAAGGAGCTTAGACTACAGCCAATGTGAACCAGTTTTCCCAAAATTACGAACACAACCGATAATATGATCATTGACAAGACCTCCGCCCCAGTTTACATGCAGACCCTTCTTGACATCCTTCTTGAGATCAAGGCTTGTCATCGAACTCGCGCGCGAAGATTCGCTGCGACTTGGCCTGTCGAATGGTTTTCGTGAGTTAGGGTTGAGGGTCCAGGGTCTAGGGTTCGTGGTTGGGGTTTAGGGTCTATAGTCCCCCCTGAAGTAGATAGAATATGGCTTTGGGTAAATTATAATATGACCCCCATACACCCCACATTCTATCTACTTAAGGGGCACTATAGGGCTTGGGGTTTAGGGTTTAGGGTAAAGGGTTGCAGCAAATTATGGGAAGGCTTCAGACACAAAGCCATACTTTCGGCACATGCCCATGTAACATGAGGGTTTAGGGTTTAGGGTGTCGGGTTTAGGGCCTAGGGGTTTAGGGTTTAGGGGCTTAGGGTTTAGGGCTCATGGGTTTAGGGCTTAGGACTTAGGTAGGGGACCAGATCTGAGATCACTATTTGCACGCAAGTAAAAAACGCATCCGTCAAGCGCTAACCTTCCATCTAGATGGCCTGAGGGTCCCTCTTCCCATGTGGGGATGAATCACTTGTTCTTGGGATTGGCATGGGAACAAGTAGTTTGCACGTGTATCAATGGCCAGCACGAAGTATCGACTGATTTTTGAGGTCTGGCCTACTAGACGTTTAGATTGTACAAGGGCATGTCGGGAATCCTCTGAATATTAAATATCTTCCCGATTCATCTTTCAACCTTCACCCCTAAACCCAAAACCGAGTAGCTGCACTCGCTGATTTTTTTATGCTTGGACTTCCTGTTTAATTTAGAGGTTAGGGTTTACGGATTTAGGCGGTTCAGGGTTTAGGGACTTGGCCAAGTTGCGTACCACGGTGATGTACACACCTCAAATTACATTGTGATCAGACGGATGTGAGCTTTGTAGGCGTGTGCCCCAACCCTTGCGCCTAGTATTAACACCTGCCCATGATTGACGAAGGCTTCCCTACTCGAGAATAATCGTGCATTGCACGGAACATTTATTTTCCGGCGATCGCAGGGTTCATTCCCACGAGAGGCTTCTCTACACTGAGACCGCAACTCGAATTGGAAAAGGACAAGGGCAGTACTTTGACGGTCCCCGCCAATCGATGTGGCAACCACTCAGATCATGGCAAACACCAGAGCTATAGTCAAATATCTTTGCGTAATAAAGCGCCGTATCCCATGTTACCCCTATAAACTACGCTGTAATCCCAGTTTCTCTTTCATTTTCCATTTTCTTTTTCATTCGATTTTCCGCTATCCCAATATACCCCTAAACTCTACACCCTATTGTAGCAAGTATAGGAAGATACCCTTAAACCCCCTAAAACCCTAAACCCCTAAACCCTAAGCCCCTAAACTCCCCTAAACCCTAAACCCCTAAGCGCCTAAACGCTGAGCCCCTAAACCCTAAACCGAAAACCCTAACCCCTAAACCCTAAACCCCTAAACCCTAAGCCCTAAACCCCTAAGCCCCTAAAACCCTACACCTTAAACCCTAAGCCCCTAAACCCCTAAGCCCCTAAAACCCTACACCTTAAACCCTAAGCCCGTAAACCCCTAAACCCCTAAGCCCCTAAGCCCCTAAAACCCAACAACCCTGTGGTCGTCATCTCATGGAACTTCTGAGCCCGGGACGTGGCGCCAGTGGAAAATTGCACTCACCTGCCGTGAGTGAAATGAGCTGTAACCTAAAGTCCTTCAAGGGTGGTTATATAGGGGATTATATAGGGTTTATATAGAGTTTAGGATTCAGAGTTTAGGATTCAGAGTTTAGGATTTAGGGTTTAGGATTTAGGGTTAATCTAGACTCCTTAAAGGCGGGTTATATAGGGTTTAGGGTTTAGAGTTTAGGGTTCAGGATTCGGGTTTAGGGCCTAAACTCCTTAAAGGGTGGTTATATAGGGGATTATTTAGGGGACTACCATAGGGCTTATGAAGGGGGATACTAGGAGTTTAGACTATGGCTTACATGGGCCGTTGCCAGAAGAAGGGGGATGCTAGGAGTTTAGACTATGGCTCACATGGGCCGTTGCCAGAAGTTCCAGAAAGAACGCGCGCATGGAATGTCAAAGGTGAATCAATCTAAGTTCTTTTGTTTTTGGGGGTTTCTACATGAGACCCGAGCATTGTGACAAGTTAAGCGAAGGGACCAACTTTTGTGAGAGACCGCTGTGTGGAAAGCCTAAACCCTAAACCTTGGGTACTGCCCCCCACCCAGTAACTGTCTATATTAGAGAACCTATTAAGGGCTATATATAACCATATTCTAATTATTATCCAACTGTTACTGATGGGGAGGCAGTACCCAACCTAAACCCTAAACCCTTTCGAAATGACCGTATTTGGAGGGTCGCGGGCATCATCTTTTGGATCATCCCAGCGAAGGTGACCAAATTTTCATTGGGCCCCAGGCCCTAAATCATAAACCCTAAGCCCTAAATCCTAAACCCTACATCCTAAACCCGCGGCCCGCGCTTCTGCTAAGGCCTCGTGTGCGCCTGACTGCTGACACTTCAAGTTGTGCAGTTCGGTCTGGAGCTCTTCGATCAGCGTAGCTTGTGCTCTAGGCCCAACTTGAGCTATGCTCTAAACTCCTAGTGTCCCGCTTAATAAGCCGTGTCATAGGGCCTAGGTTTTTAGGTTTTACACTCCTGAGTGTCCCCCTTCATAACCCCATATAATGCTCTCCTATACATCTCCTATATAACCCCTTCAAGGAGTTTAGACTATGGCTCACATGAGCCACCAACCATTCTAGCCACCCTCACAAACACTCCAACATCCGCTCGCGGGATGCTAACAATGGCAAAGAGTTTTAGCGACCAGAGTATACAAGTTCATTGATCGGAATTGGGCTTTGGGTGCCATAATTATGCCATTCTGGGAAAATTACCCACAAGTAGATTGCGGTGACGCGCTACTTTCCCGCCTTTTCCCCCCTCACAGAAGTCACTGCGTTTTTGGTTTACGCGTCACAACCAAACGTCCGTGAATTCACGAACCAAAATCAAGACATGTTCACCACAGCCACATGCATCTCATGAAGCTACACTCCCGGAAACTAACATGGAAACCAAAAAAGGGCCCAATAAAGACTACAGTCCTTCTAAAAGGGGTCTATATGGGTTTCCATGTTAGTTTGGGGGAGTACACCCCCAAAACCCTACTGTTGATACTAAAAAT
>CAJNIZ010008102.1:49452-63171 GCA_905231905.1 Symbiodinium pilosum
TAGGGTTTAGGGGTAAAGTTTGGGTACTGCCCCCACCCAGTAGCAGTCTATATTGGGGGTCAAATTAAGGGCTATATATAACCATATTATAATTATTATCCAACTGTTACTGAGGTGGGGCAGTACCCAAGGTTTAGGGCTTAGGGAACCTCACTTTAGGTGAATACGAGGGTAATGGCGTGATGCAAGGTCTGTGTAGGTCGCGTTGCCGGTTATCACCTAACAGCTACCCTTTTTGAGGTGTCCCTGAACCCCAAACCCCTAGTCCCCAAACCATGAGTCCTACCATATGAAAACATTAAACCTGATACCTAAACCCCTACTCCCTACACCACTAAACCTTCAATCCATGACCTCTAAACCCTGAACCCTAAAAGCCTAGCTCTAAATCCCTGAACCCTTAACCCCACAAAACCCTTCACCCAAAATCCTTATCGCTATAACCCTCTACTAACAAAAGACCTACTGGCGCTTAAGGGAGAGTGGGGGGGGGTGGACCCCTATAATGATCCCTATATAATCCCCAAATATAACCCCTGTAATGGTACCTATACTCACACCCTAAACCCTTAAACCTAAACCCTTAAACCCTTAGACCCTAAACCCCTAAACCCTAAAACCTAAAACCCTAAACCCTGTAAGCCCGAGGCTGGCATAACTGGCCTCAGCCAGTCTCAGGGGTGCAAAAAGAGAAAAGGGGATAGGAGCCATAATCTAAGGGGAGTTTAGGGGTTTAGGGGTTTAGGGTTTTAGGGTTTTAAGGCTTTAGGGTTTTAGGGTTTAGGGATCTACTTGGAGGACCCAAGGGGACGATATATAGGGATTTTATTGGGATAATGGAAAAGAAAATGGAAGCTAGGAGCATTGGGAACATATGAGCCATAATCTGAACTCCTTCCAGGGGGTTCTATAGAGGATTATATAGCGGACTGTTCTAGGGTTTATTAAGGGGGATACTAGGAGTTTAGACTATAGCTATAGAGGGATCTACGGGTTCAGGGTTTAAGGTTTAGGGTTGTAGGGTTCTACGGTTTAGGGTTCAGGGTTTAGGGTTTGGGATTCAGGGTTGGGTTCTAGGGTTTAGGGTTCTAGGGTTTAGGGTTCAGGGTTTAGGATTCAGGGTTTAGCGAATGTGTAAGCACATCCCAAGAAGTTCAGGGTCTAAGGTCCTAGCTAACCTAGCTAAGTGAAATGGAATATGGAAAAAAAACGGATTCACAGGGTTGCATAATGCAGGGTTGAATAGGGTTTGGGGTTTAGGGCTTCGGTGTACGTGTGTAGGGCTTCAGGTTTGAGGTTAAGGGCTTCAAGCTCACCCTAAACCCTAAACCCAAAACCCTAAAACCTGGGCTTCAAGCTCAGGGTTGGGTTTCGGCGTAAATGTCTTGGGAATTGGGGCTTAGCGTTTAAAGTTCAGGGTCAACACGGTTTAGGGTTTAGGGTGTAGAACTTTGGGGATGTAAGTCCGGAGTTTAGCGCATAACGTTTGGGTTTGGGGGGGGGTTTCGGGCTTCAAGTTCAGGGTGATCTACGGATGAGACCTTGGAAATCGGGACTCTGTTTAGGGTTGAGGGTTTGGGGTAGGAATTGCATGGGAGGATCTTGAGCTACTGCTGAAAGAGGTGTTGCCGCCAACCGGGCGAGCAGGAAGTAGAAGTACTGTTCATTGATGTCCAACTGCTGCATGACCCTGATTAGTCTACACCGCCATAGCTTCTGAAAGTTGGGCCAGGTAGGTCATGAGGGCTTCCTTTGAAGGGGATCAATAGCGAGAGAGAGAAAGAGAGAGAGAGAGAGAGATATAGATAGATAGATAGATAGATAGATATGTCTATATATATATATAAATACACACATAATAACCCCCAAATGTAAAAACGGGTGCATGGTTTTCAGCGGAGGGCGTGGAGGCTATGTTCTATAGTCGCGAAGCCTACGCTTCTGGACCGGAGTTTTGGTTTTTCTTTGGTTATAGGGTTTAGAATTTCAAAGGGGTAGAGGCAGACACCATCCCGACTACTTATATACTGGGGTTAGTTGGGAATTAAGGACTATATCACATGGGGATTACATAGGGATTATATTCCCTAAGCCCTCAAACCTGAACCCTTAAACCCTATTCCCATATTCCCTACTAAGCACCACTAAGATCAGCGGACTCATAACCCCAGGTGTAACCTGCTAGCCGAGTTCCTTGAGCCTCTGAGTATTGCCACTAAATATCACCCTGAAAACTACCTACTGCTACAAGGGGAATTGTCAGGGTTTAGGGGTTTAGGGTTTAGGGGAACTATCGCCCCTAAACCCTAAACCCTAAATCCTAAATCCCAAACCCTGAATCCTAAACCCGACCCCAAAGTTTGAGCTTTCGACACGGCAGTCTGGTTGATCTCCCACTTGTGACAAATCAGCTGGTTGCAGGCTGAGCCTCAGAAAGACGCATTGGGGTTATACTAGGGTAATATTCGGGTTATATTAAGGTTGTTTTGGGGATAATGGAAAAGAACATGGAAACCACGATAATCAGTAGGTTTAGAGTTTAGGGCTTGGTAATATTGGGTAATATTCGGGTAATTTTGGGCTTATAGGTTATATAGGGAAAAGAACATGGAAATTATCCTTTGGGGTTTAGAATTTAGGCTTTGGGGGTTGTTTGGGGGTTTACCAAAATTAGGGGTTCCATTTGGGGGGTCCCTATAGTTCGGATTACAGTATTTTGGGGTCTACATTGGGGTGCCCTTTTTTGGGAAACTACCGTTTAGGGTCTGAGGGTTGAGGGTTTAGGGCTGTAGGGTTTAGTGTTGGAGGCTTGAGGGTTAAGGGCTTAAACCTGTGGGGCATAAAGGATTTGGAGGGTTGAGGGTTTAGTTTTTCTTTTGAAATGCCTCTAAACCCTAAACCCTAGCGTCCCTTAAGAGGCTCTAAGGATACTTGGGGATTGCAAGGAAATTCTGTGGGATCGCCTCGGGGATGATGAACTAAGTGCAGGACAAATTCTCATATGAGCTATATATAGTCCTAGTATCCCACTTAATAGCCCCTATAGTAGTCCCCTACAGCATGATCCCCCATAATTACCCCCTTTAAGGAGTTTAGATTATAGCTCATATGAAGTACGAAGTTCCTGTCGCTACACTTCTGCAGACAAACATGCCAAAAGACGCAAAGACACAGACTACTGTCTCCTAAAAGGGCTTCCATCTTCGTAGGGTTTAGGGTTTAGGGCTACACCCCCAAAAGCCAAAAATGCCCAATTCCCCTGTAACCCTTTATAACCCTGACCCCGTACAACCCTATATAAGCTAAATCCCACTATAGGCTCCTTAGAAATGTATGACCCTGTATGACCCTGCATAACCCGAACCAAACGCCAAATTCTGCGTGTCTGTGGGTGCTGCATGACGTTGCGAGCAGCTCGATACACAAGTATCCAAGGGCAATCTGCAGACAGGAGAGACATTGGTGTTGATTTGAAGGTCCGCAGAACCTAGACCCAAACCCCAAACCCTACACCCCACACGCTAAATCCTCAACCATTAACCCTATTGCTTGAAAGGTCCCTTGGGTAAACCATCTAAGAATCCTCCAAGTCTACAATGGAAACAGGCAAGCTTCTAGGACTTAGGGTTTGGGGTTTAGGGTTTAAGGTTTGGGGTTTAGGGTTTAGGGTTTAATGCTTAGGGTTTAGGATTTTTTTGATGAGCTACCAAATGGGGGTTTCTCAAACCTGTGTCAGGGACTCTTAGGACATTTTGCAACTCAACTTGTGGCAGGATTGTAGTACAAGTTACCCTCTTGCACACCAATTATACATATACATCTATAAGCATATATATATATACACATACATATACATAAACATAAGTATACACGCATAATTATACATATATGTATACACATACATATATATATATGTATCTATATGAGGTTCAAGGTTTAGGGTCTGTGATTCCTAAGGAGCCCTATACAGCCTCGCCAAAAAAGGGGACAGCACCACACCTCACATCAGTTCAACTTAGCCTATCCAGTCTGGGTGGGGGGGGGCCCATTTCGAGCATGCTACGGCATTGGAGTGTATCAGGAAGACCTATATGGGAGTTGAATAGCCTGTCAAAACGTAAGGTCTTAGGGTTACGGCCAATGGCAACCCTGAATGCTAAACCCTACGCCCCAAATCCAGAATCCCATCTAAAAACTCGTGGATTTGACGTTTGGGGTTTCAAGTTGCGGATCTTGGTCTCAGAGTTCCAGGATCAGGGCTGGTTTCGGAATCAGAATTTAAGGTTGAGGGCATAGAGTGCCAGGCTTGGGGTTCAAGATCCCCATATACCCCATATTCTATACCCTATAGAACCCATTAGCGTAGTTTCCATTTTCTTTTCCATTATCCCTAGAATATAACCCCTATATAGCCCCTAAAACCCCAATGGTCAGCCTGGCTGAAGTTGAATTCTTCAGACGCACGTTGAGTAAACAAGCCTCTTTCGAACAAAACATGTCGGGCACGCTCTCCGCGTACTTGGAGGGTCAGGGGACTTAGGAAGCTGATGCTGGGGATAGCAAAGGTTATTTGGCCTGTAAAGCGTATATAGATATGTATATATATATATACACGTAAACATGCTTACTACGTCCCTGACCTGCGCCCTAAACCCCAAATAATGTAGGAGTTTCAGTTTCTTCCTCCCGTCCTTCACTGCTTCCTAAGTCCCCTGAAACTTCCCACTTACATCAATCTTTCGGGGTTCCCTTAGCAAAATCCTAAAGAATAAGGGTACAGCACTGGGGATACGATCCTGAACCCTTGAAACGCCCCCCCTACATCCTGTAACCTTAAGCCCTCAAAGCCTAGACCCCTTGCACCCTAAACTCTGAGCCCCAAATCGCAAACCCTAACCCATGATAGCAGTTTCCATTGTCTTTTCCAACATCCCCATGTATCCCCAATATACCCCTAATCCTTAAACCTTAACATCCTAAGGCCTAAGCCCTAAACCCTTAAAGCTTAACATTCCAAGTCCAGGCCCTAAACCCTAAACCCTAAAACCCTAAAACCCTACAACCCTAAAACCCTAAAACCCTACAACCCTAAAACCCTAAAACTTTAAAACCCTAAAGCCCTAAAACCCTAAACCCTAAACCCTCCAGGCCCCGGAAAAGTAGAGCAGCAGCACTTCCATGCTTGCTTGGCCTTGGCTGTTGTGGAGGCTCAGAGGGTATTGAATAATGGCTTTAGGATTAGGGTTTCGGGTTTAGAGTTTTAGGGTTCTAGGGTTTCAGGGTTCTAGGGTTTAGGGGTTTAGGGTTCTAGGGTTTTAGGGTTTTAGGGTTCTAGGATTCATGTTTGAGGATTTAGGGTTTTAGGGCTTTGAATAATCGGTTTAAGGTTCTGGGCTTAGGGTCTAGGGGTTTAGGGATAAGGGTTTGAGGGTCCTAGGGTTCTAGGATTCAAGGCTTAGGGTTGCAGGGTTGTTTTGAACAGTGAAATGCACCTACAATTGACGGTTGAATCTCGTCCCTTCGCGGGGTCATCGAGGATATATGAACCATTGTCTAAACTCCTAGTCTCCCGCTTAATAGCCCCTATAGTAGTCCCCTAAACCATCCCCTATATAACCCCCCTTTAAGGAGTTTAGACTATAGTTCATAATATGGGTGTTAGGGTGTAAGATTGCAGCTTTAGGGTTGCACAAAGGGGTCTTTGCATGACTGTAATCTGAAAATCTGACGGCTGCTGCGTGAAACTCCTAAACCTTAAACCCCAAAACCCTAAACGAAAAAATGCCCCTAAACTCGAAACCCTAAACCCTGATCCCTAAACCCTAAACGCCACAACCCTAAACCCTAATATTCCGTGACCCTAAACCCAAATACCCGGACCCCTTTTGCTTCAAATGCTCCACTGCGCATCTCACAGCCGAAGCCTTCAACCTATTGGTTCTTAGTAGGAAGTAAGTGACTCTATTATCTAGGGCTAATGGAAAAGAAAATGGAAACTAGTTTGGGTCTTAGGGTTTAGCGATTGGGGAATAACTCTATTATCTAGGGCTGATGGAAAAGAAAATGGAAACTACTATTTAGGTTTTAGGGTTCAGGCATTAGAAAATATAGTGTAAAGGGATCATATTCCCTTGTTCCCTATTAAGAACCAGTAAGTAAAGTCATGCTTTCCCACCCTAACCCCTAACCCCCTCCATACTTCCTACAACCCCCCCACTTCTCAAGGTTCCCCGTTAATTAGGGTTTAGGATTTAGGCTTTAAGGATTACAAAGGTGAGGGTTTAGGATGTAGGGCTTAGGTTTTGGGCTGATGATAAGGGTTTAGGGTTTAGCCTCAACCCTGAGCCCTAAGCATTTAACCCTTGACCCGTGGACTTCTGGGGAGGGGTAATATAGACGCCGGTAGCAGGAACGCTTGGTAAACCCCTGAAGCCACATGGACCCCACATTGACGCAAACAAACCTAGCCTGTCTTCTAGTCGGAAAGTGCCAAAGATTCTTATGCTTTTCACTTGCCACGCAAGCTCGAAATAGAAAGCCAGAGCCCTCAAGTCTAAAAGCCTGAACCCATGTAGAACCCTGATCTATGACCCCCTCCCTTTAAGGGCCTTTATATTAGGATCTCTATTATAATCCCTATTAAGGGGAGGGGGTTTGTTAATTAGTGGTCTGCTTAAACTAGGTTGCTGACCAAGTCACAGCCCTGCAGCAGCAGGCGAAGCTGGGCGTAGCTTATGAGCAGTTGCACGTTCTTGACCAGCTGTTGTGCACAGGCTTTACTTGCAAGGAAATATTTGATTGCAAGAGCGTTGATGACTTTTCCACTCCCAATAGCACCTGAATGACAATTTGGCAACGACCATCTGGACAAGGTATCCGTGCCTTGGTACATATGAGCAGGAGAAATCAGTACTCAACTCCAAGACCTCTGCAGCAAGTCTTGCTCTCATGGTGGCCCATATCTCCAGCCAGATCCAATCAACGCGCCGCATGCAGGGGCGTAGAGTCGAACTACTGGAGCTGAGGAGGAACGGGGAGAGAATATGCGTTTAGGGCTTACGGCTTTGGGGTTGCGAAATTCAGGCACAAATATGAGAGTTTATGTTTACATACCGCTCATTATGAAAGTCAACTCCCCAACTCCAGCAGTAAGTTTTAGGCAAGTGTAGGGCTTGTGGAATTGGGGATGCATGGAGCCCTGCCACACTTTAAGAGTAATCCCCATGCTCTCATGGTGATCACCGCATCTCTTTAATTTAGGTTGCTCATAGGTTCGCCTCTGGTAGGAATCATCATCTTGAACCTAACAGATTACAGGTTTACATGAAGGCTCATGGGACTTAGTAAATATTTACAACTGGATAAGCCTGCTTTGCGTAGGTTATAACCCTTGTTGTAAGTAGCTACTAGCTCATAACTACCGTATTAGGGACACGCCTATTACGTGTAGGTTATAGCCACAGCAAGTAGTTACCAGGTCCCATGAAACCCCACCAAGTCGGTGTTTTAAATGTGTCATGTCCATGGTTAGGGCTGCACATATGGGACTTCTCTAAATAGTGGCCCTGTTAGGGACCATATGGGGATCATAGAGAGTGGTTTGGGGGATCCTTCTAAGTGGCTTTGTCGGACTATGTTGGAGATGCGGACACCCAGACAAGTCCACATACGCCTTTTACTGAATGGACAATGGTCCGTATAACGCCTTTTTGAAGGGGCTTCATGCTAGTTTCGTGGAATGGGCTCAATTTGTATCGCTCATCGCTCAAAGCCTTTGACCGCACAGTACGGCTTGTGGTGCCTTCGCTGAGCTACGATGTTAGCATCTCAATGCCCAATTCTTCATGTCTAATACATGTCCATATAATTTGGGCTTCCAAAAAATCAGGTGAGGAGCCCCACAGCCTAGTGGGGTTTACCTGGGGGCTCATTTACTAGAAGCCCCCATATGGTTGTTTCCAAAAACACCGGTCCCCGTTACATACTGCCAAACTTCTGTAGGCAACTTTTTTAGGGTGAGCTCGGACTTCAAGTACTTAATGTCAGAACTGTTTTGTTTGCGTGCGACTATTGAAAAAATCATTTGGATTTTCTGTATTAGGTTCAAAATGATGCAACTTCAGAATTATGTGAGCTATGGTCTAAACAAACTCCTAGTAACACCCCCTATGAACCCTATAATACTCCTCTATACAATTCCCGATATAACCCCCCTTAAGGAGTTAAGACTATAGCTCATGTGTCCAACAATGACCCGGGGAAGACGCCTCCTTTCGCTTTGCAGTCTCACCGGCACAGGCCAGTAGATGCGCTGCCAGACTCCGCAACTGAGAAGGAAGTCTGCAAATAAGGAGTTAAAGTGTAGGCCCTGAGCTCTGCAGGCGGACAGAATACAGGGTCTTGCGACTTGTGCACGTTTGCTTTTCATGTAGGTTTACGTAAAAAACACAAATTTCTAGATACCCAGGACCTTCTGTTGATGGAGGGAAATTTGTCGCACTTGGTGTCCTGAAGTACGGCACCCTCTACGGTTCCCACAAAATTCTGAACACACTCTTGCGATTGTTGGCTACACCTTAAATCTTCGCGTGAAAGGTGTTCAGCATGATGTTGTTCAGCTTGCTGAACATCAGGGAACCCTTGCGGCCGACCGGCGTTGCAGTAGGGATCTCAAAAAGGATGCGTCCTGAGGGTTTAGGGTTTAGGGCACTCTTGTTCTTGGACATCCTCATGGAGGTCCCTTTGACATTAACGAGATGACTGCCGAGGCCTCTTCGGTTGGGTCGCTATTACTCTGACCCTGCTATTACCTTTACTCTTATTACTAGCATTCCAACTACTACTACTACTACTACTACTTCGACGACGACGACGACTACTACTACTACTACTACTACTACTTGTATCTTGTTCTTACTATCATTATTTTCGAAGCCGTTTGTGGTGCTTAGTAAGGAATGGAAGCACGGATCCCCGTTGTGATCCCGAAAGAATTCCTGATAGTCCCTATACCCTAGCTCTGCTCCTATGTCCACTGTTGAGGGTCCGTTAATAAGGCTAATCTTGACAGTAGCTCAAATGGGCGTACAAAAACGGTATGTACGGTAGATCTAAAGATTTGCAGCCTCTAAGGCCCTGAAACCCTACACACTGAACTCTAAACCGTAAAGCGTAAACCCTGAATGGTTTCGAAGTTGAACCGTGAAATGGTTTACAGCTAGCCACCAGGTAAAAGCACACCCCCCCAAACCCCGAATCATCAGTCTTCTCACTACTGTATACTGATACTATCTGGAGTATTCATTATTAGCTTGATTGGGAATAAGGGAATATATCATACGGATTGTCTCCTGCTAGCTACCAGAAAGTTTTGGGGTTGGGGTGGCATGGGATGAAACTTCCATTCAGACTGCTGTGCTTAATACTGTTGATATTCAGGACCCTATTGTGGATGCAGACTTCCGTTCCTGCACTTCTGGCGTCAAAGCTGCTCATCGAGCAAATGCTCGAAGCAGTCACTCGCACCGATGGATTTGGGAACAGGCTACGCTGTTTTGGTTTAGTGTTTAGGGCTTAAGGTTCAGGGTGTAAGTTTGAGTGTTTAGTATCTGAGAAGCACGATTGCGAATTGACACAGAGGTTAGTCAATCGCAGGCGATGTAGAGAAAGCTTTCACTCTCCTACTTGGTGCTTTCTTGGCGGGTCACTGGGACTTCATATTGAACTACATGCATAACCCCTCAAATCATCTAATACCCCTGACCATCCCAGTAGTGTGTAGCTGTGGGGTATGGGTTCTGCAGTTCATGGTCTGGTGCCTGCAGGGGATTTGCTGGTTTCCGTTAATGAAAAGGTTTAGGATAGCATTCCTGAACAATTGATTCGGAAACCGCTATACCCTAAAGCCTAAACCCTAAACCATTACTTGCCCTTCCTGCTCCTGTAGTCGTCTGTCCCAGTTGTAGCTACAGCTGAGTCCCTTGTCCCAAAAAACTCAAACATTCTGATCCTTGTTTAGGGTTATATAGGGATAATGGACCAATGGAAAATACAATTTAGGGTTTAGGGTTTAGGGTTTGGGTGGCTGTGTCTTTTTTTGGTATATCGAAGGGTCCAGGCATCTAATGATCAGAATATGAATCCCGATGCCTGCTCCAAACCTCTACTACAAGAAATATTATTCAACCAAACTGGGGTTGCTGCTAAGGGACTTAAATTAAGTTACGAAAAAATGTGTATATGGTGAATACATGATTTTCCTTATATTATCGTAACTTAGTCGAAATTCTTTAGCTTAGGGGGACTAGGAAGCATTCAAACCTTAGCATTCAGACATAGAGGTAGGACCTCTTCTTGTAAAGAAAAAAGTTAAATGATTATAGTTGCCGGCTTCCTAGGGTTCCTCATTTAACAGCAACCCAGCAAACACAGGTTCCCATGCAATTGCAGCTTCCCACCGGACAGAGCGAGCATCCATTTCTGTACACTGTACACTGACAATAGCATTCACAATCTGATTGTGTTTCTAAGCATGCTTGCGAAGAGAGGTCAGCCGTGCTTGTCTCCTTATGCTATGTAGCCCCCCTGACGGTATCATATAACCCTCAACCCCAAACGTATACGCACAGCTGACATCTGAAGCACCAACTCCAATCGCAGCGCAATTCGCGCTTCTTCCGCAAGGTGTTGCAAGTGCAACATCTACGTCAACTGGCGCGCTGCGCGCTCTTAGCGCTGTGCTGGACCTCTCGGGCTCATTCTTAGTAAGGAATTCCAACCAAAACAGTGCCTCTCCTACAAAGAGCACACTGAGTCAGCAAAGCCAACCAACAGGGCATGGACCAGCAAGATTCTTACTGGTTCTTGGTAGGGCACACAAAATTATGAATATAATCCCTATGAAGCCCCTTTCTGGTACATTCCCATCTTCCCTACTAACCCCTAATAAGGATTGTGGAGCTCTACTGCCTTACCATTTACCTGCTATATACTTAGGTGCTTCACGAGATGACAAGATCACTATGGTTCAGGGTTCAGGGTAAGTTTTAGGGTTTAGGGCATGGAACCGTCAAAGCACCAGAATCATGAAAAGCCCGCTATTTACTCATCATGGACTGCTCTAGGCGAGGACGAAATTTCGAGCATCAGAAGCAAGCGATGTATGTTCACAAGTGAACGATTTATGTATGAAGTACTATACCTACAGTTTACTGATGGGTATTTACCTAACCAAACACAGATAGGATTTTGACATTTCTAGGTTGTCATAATCATCATTATGCTACTTCTAAAGCAACCCTAAAACCCTAAACCCCTAAACCCTACACCCTAAACCTTAAACCCCTACACCCCTGAACGCTACACACCCTAAACCTGGTTGTCAGCCCCAGATCTCCCTAAAGAACACTCTTTAAAGGAGAGAACTCAAGGGCATCAAATTTAGGGTTTAGGGGTTAAAACGCCAGTGCAAGGCAAAATTCAGACCGCAGGCGCTTTTTTAAAGGCGGAACTTTGATTTGCAGTGACACATCTGACCTCCCAGTTTCTGGAGAAACATATATATATATATATATAGGGTTATATAGGTATATAGGGATAGCGGAAAAGAAAATGGAAGCTACTATTTAGGGTTTAGGGTTTTGGGGTTAGGAGGACGCCCCCAAACATGTAATACTGACTACAAAGGGATGCTGCGGATTATATTAGGGCCATTCTATATTCCTACCATACCACTATTACAGGGTGGGGGGTCCTAACATTTGGGCATAATCCCCCTGAACATATCGGGACTTCCCAAAGCAGGAGTACTGTTTGGGGGTACCTGTAATACGGATTACAATATTTTGCTGACTTTGGGGCTCGTCTTGTTTACGGAGATCACCATCTGAACCTCGACTCTGCAAGGGAACACTACCAAAAACGGGGACAAGCAAGAATGATCCTGAGAGGTCAACGAGTAACAAAAGCCCATGACTCTCCTTGCACCGGTCCCGTGTGTTCATTGGCCGAGCTTTTACAAGTTACTACGGGCCAAGCCACCGCTAAACCCTAAATGTAGTTTGCACGTTCATCCTTACGTAATTCTGATATTCCCTCCTTACATGTAAGCCAGTAGAGGGAACAACAATTTCTTCTTGATGGTGCCGGCAATGGGAAGCTTTTGGTGAGGAGTCTGTTTATCCAAGCACTTGGGCAGTTTAGGGTTTAGGTCGCGGTGTAGGATGTAGGGTTTGGGGCTTAGAACGGGATTTCGGGCTCAAGCTTCTACAGTAGGTCACGGGTCTTTCCCATCCAAGTTTTGGAGCTCCGGTTTGGGTTGCCAGTGTGGCTGCAGCCCTAAAGCAGGAGGAGTCTCTAGGAACACCCCGCGTGGGTCATGGAAAGGCCCATCATTTTGACAACGGTGAGCCCCTGAATCACAATGTGCTTGCCACTTGGCATGGGCACCCTCCAAAACGACCTTACCTCCAACTCTTAATTTCCTATAAATATTTTCCCAACAAAAATCCCGCACAATTCTCAAAAAGAACATCCATAATCCACCTTCCGTCTTCAAGTATCCCTAGGGTTCCCCAGTCATTCCTTTCAGAAACCCCAATCCGGAGCTACCCCAACGGCTACTGTCAGAGCTTGCACGTGGGCTGCTCTAAGGGCCTTTCACTCGGGCTTTGTCGCCATGGAGGAGACTCTTTCCTCAGCCAGTGCTTAGGGTTTAGGATTTGTGGGTTTCCCAAAATTAGGGGTGCCATTTTGGGGGTCCCTATAATGAGGACTATAGTATTTGGGGGTCTATATCGGGTTCCCCTTACTTTGGGAAGCTACCATTTAGAGTTAGCCAGGATTTGCAAGCACAAGCAGGTTGGCTGTTGGGGATCATCATATAACAGATGCACAAGTCAGGAGGAAAGCAAATCATCTAACTTCATTCACTCTTCATCTCAAGAACGTAACGCAATTTGAGTTCCTGAACCGCAACTTAGATTCAGGCCCCTACGTTCCATAATGCAAGCAAAGCTCCAAGCAAACGCAATTGAGGTTCCTACTGTAGCATTGAAGTTGGAGGGCCTGGAGCCTTCATCACCGCATGCCCCTGGGTGTCTAGAGATGTAGGGTTTAGGTTTTTTGGGGGTTTAGGGTTTAGTACAGACCAGAAACACATTGACACGCTACCGTGTGCAAGCCAGACCGTGAAACCCTGAGGGATCCAGAAGGGTCACGCTCCAGAATCTCTGAACAGACCAGACCGTGATATACCAGAACCTCTGCACGTACCACACGGTGACAAACCAGAACCTCTGAACGGACCAGACCGTGACACACCAGAACCTCTGAACGGACCAGACCGTGACACACCAGAACCTCTGAACAAAGCGGACCATAACACACCAGAACCTCTGAACGGAGCAGACCGTGACACACCAGAACCTCAGAACGGACCACACGGTGACGCACCAGAACCTCTGAATGGACCAGACCGTGACACCCCAGAACCTCTGAACGTACCGCCCGGTGACACGCCAGAACCTCTGAACGTACCGCACGGTGACACACCAGAACCTCTGAACGGACCAGACCGTGACACACCAGAACCTCTGAACATACCAGACCGTGACACACCAGAACCTCTGAACGGACCAGACCGTGACACACCAGAACCTCTTGAGCAGACCGTGACACACCAGAACCTCTGAACGTAACGCACGGTGACACACCACAACC
>CAJNIZ010008102.1:82336-94716 GCA_905231905.1 Symbiodinium pilosum
TGAAGCCGTGGAAGTTCATGGAGTTGCACTGGCAAAGGGACTGTGGTGCCACAGCGCACAATCTATGGCAATCCAAACCCAGCAACTGGGCGGCAGAACGGAAAGAATGCAAGGAGCTGAAACTGTTGATGTCATAAAGACCGGCTTACAGTTTTTTATAGAGTTTATATAGGGTTGATTTAGGGATAATGGAAAAGAAAACGGAAACTACTATTTGGGGTTTAGGGTTTATAGCGCTTTATCTCCTCTTTGACCCACTCATTCAAGCGTTTAGGGTTTAGGGATAGGGCCTCATAACAAAGCTCTCCAAGGTACCCCCCCCCCCCTTAAAAGCTTATGCCTGCGTTCTTTTTTTTGTTACTAAACGTACCTTGTCTTTGATCAAGCTTGACGGTGCGTCTCCTAAGCCTTTTGCAGCATAGACTGGGTTGCTGTTAAGAAGCTTACATTAAATTAAAAATTATATAGAAGGATCCTTTTTTTTCGATGCACACATATTATGGCAACTTCATTAAGTGCACTAACAGCAACCCAGCAGATTTATGAAGCCGTGGAAGTTCATGGAGTTACACTGGCAAAGGGACTGTGGTGCCACAGCGCACAATCTATGGCAATCCAAACCCTGCAACTGGGCGGCAGAACGGAAAGAATGCAAGGAGCTGAAACTGTTGATGTCATAAAGACCGGCTTACAATTTTTTTATAGAGTTTAGATAGGGTTGATTTAGGGATAATGGAAAAGAAAACGGAAACTACTATTTGGGGTTTAGGGTTTATAGCGCTTTATCTCCTCTCTGACCCACTCATTAAAGCCTAAACCTTAAACCTGTAAACCCTTGAACGCTCAAACCCTAAACCCTAATCCCTAAACCTTAAACCCTAATCCCTAAACCCTAAACCTTGAACCCTAATTCCTAACCCCTAAATCCGAAACCCTAAACGACACCCTGAACCACTGACAATGCCATCCATCTTCTGCCCAATACCCTATCCTCAGATTCAAAAAATTACATCATTCACTCCCACGGAGTTTCTGAAACAAATCCGTGAATGATTCTCGTGAAGAACGCCCCACAAACCTCTTGGAATCCCAGTACCCTTAAACCCTAAAACCGCAAACCCTAAACCCAATACCTAAACCCCAATACCCTAAACCCCAATACCCTAAACCCTAAACCCCAATACCCTAAACTCTAAACCCCAAAGCCTAAACCCTAATACCCTAAACCCTAAACCCCAATACCCTAAACCCTAAGACTCAATACCCTAACCCATAAAACCTAATACCCTAAACTCAAAACCTCCTCAGGCTCCCAAAATGCCCTCAAGCGAGCGTCCACGGCCCTGAGCTCCAAAACCCTATATGGGAGTTTTGGTAAATTGGAGGTCCTTTTTTAGGGGTACCCAGAATAAGGGTTATAACCCTACATCCTAAACCGTAAACCATGATATATGCGAGTTTCGGTAAACTGGGGCTCCCGTTTGGGCGTACTTTGAAAAGGGTTATAACCCTACATCCTAAACCCTAAACCATGATATATGGGAATTTGGGTACATTGGGGTCGCTTTTTAGGGGTACCTATAATAAGGGTAGTTATAGTGTCTTGAGATCCATATTGGGGTCCCCCGTATTATGGCAACTACCATATGTCCCCAGAAGATCCAAACCATCCTTTTAAGCCCTGATTTCGTAAATTCCCTGTGCAGCAGTTTAGAGTTTAGGATTTAGGGTCCTCAATTTCCCGAAGCCCAACACAATGAGCCCTCGACTCTGAGCCCGAGTTTTTAAAAGCGAGTGTCCACGGTGACGACAACTCCCAAACTTTCCAGCTCGACAGCGTGCGTCGCCAAGGAGGCGACGTGGTCGCGTCCTAGTCGATGGTTTCGTTAAGGGTTTTGGTTGTATCAGGGTTTAGATTTCAGGGCTTAGGGCTTGAGGATTGAGCTTTCGGTAGAGGAGGGTTTAGGGTTTAGGGTTCAGGGTTTAGGGTTTAGTGTTTAGGATTTAGGGTGTTGGTCTCCTTTCGCGTAGCTTTGGTATCTTGGGGCCAGGTCGATGCCACTGCAAAACGACCAATGAACTTGCACAGTGCCATCTCAGGTCTCTGACACCCAAACCTGTAGCCAAGAAGGCCTTCGGAGCTTCTGTTTCCGCAGCTTCCGCAGCTTCCGCAGCCGCCGGGGTCTGTTGGGGTTGTAGGGGGTTTATATCGGGGATAAACTAAAGGAGTATTAAAAGGGTTATCAAGGGGGATACTAGGAGTTTAGGGTTTTGTGGGGTGTTGGCTTGCTAGAATTAAAGACGGGCTAGAAAGGACATGCCGTTGGTAATTCCTGAGGCTCCTGGTGTTTCCCCCATCTTGGAGTTTTCCCCAGTCATTGGGAAACCGTGACACGGTAGAGACCCTTCTTGTGTGTGGAGCCCATGTTCAGGGACCTGCGCCGCATCAATTCTGTAGACTGCCTGGGTGCCCCAATATGAGCCATAGTCTAAACTCCTAGTATCCCCTTAATAACCTCTCTGATAGTCCCCTATAGAGTCCCTATATAACCCCCTTTAGACTAAAGCTGATTTGAGGACCCATGCTATCCTGATTTGTCAATTCTCCTGTTGAGACGTGTTTGTTACGGTGGCCCAACCAAGCAGCATTGTGTTCTTCTTCGTGGAAACAGCTAAAAGCAAGAGGGATATCTATTCTTCCCAATACTCTCTCTTCCCCAATAACCAGAGCTAAGAAAGTTTAAGCTTTATTCTAGAGACCCAAAAAGGAAGCCCAAAAAGCTTAAAGGTTCGTCTATGGGCTAAGTAAGGGCTGGGGACTATGGTATCCCTAGCCCCGTTGAATGCAGTACATAGCCGTGGCAGCTATCATACTTCTTTGCGTAGATACATACTGTTGATTCCGGCTGCCTGTGTGATCCCGACCACCCTACACCTTGGGGGAGCTGATGAGAGTTTAGTAGCGATTTCACCCCAAACCTGAACATCTTAACCTTAAACCATTCAGCCCTACATCAACAGTGGCATGCAGAAATCATCACAGCAACGGCCTGCAACCCCAAACAATACCCCCATAACCCAAAACCATAAGCCAGCTCAGCAAATCTCATGGGGCTCAGCGTTATGAGTATGTTACACTCATAACTGAATTACACGCCCACCTATAATTCCACTAAAACACCTGGTATGGGGTAGTCCAGGTATATGCAAGGCTAGAGCGTCAGCTTTTCATACTTACTAAGTCCCATGATCCTCCAAACAACTTTGGGACCCTGGATTACCTTTAACCCTGATCTCTTAACCTTGAATCCTACGCCTTTCGAGCTAAACCCTAAGCCCTTAGACCTTAATCCTAAGCCCTACACTGAAAATTCAGAGCCCTGAAGCGTAAGCCGTTGACCTTAACCCTCATATCCTCAGCCCTACACCCCAAATCAATGAAACATAAGACCTGAAATCCTAAAACCCTTGTCCCAACCACTAAGCCCTTATCCCAAATCCCATTTAATTGTTATTCCTAGGACCACCGTGGGCCCCCCAAGCCCCAATTAAAGCAACGACGCAGTTCATGGGTGTAGGGTTTAGTTGGGTTTGAATTTGGAAAAAACACCCTTAGCTGGTTCGGGCTCATGATTCAAGAAAGGGTTGTTTATGGCAGCTTCCATACAAAGGAGACCCTCCTATAGACCGCAAAAAACTGTAATCCTTATTATGGGGGCCTGCAAACAGGTACCCCCAAATTTACAAGACCTCCAAACCCTATATATCTGTACAGATCCCTATATACCCCCACATATATATGTATATATATCTCTCTCTCTCTCTCTCTCTGTCTGTTTCTCCTTATGAAACCCCCATAACATTCCCCTACCACTATCTATGAATCCAAAGCTGACGATGCTGAGGTCGGTGCAGGGAAGTCAGCCGAAGTGGCGTAGCCAGATAAGGAGAACAGCCCTTGTCGTGGGACCCTAAACCCAAAACCCAAAACCCTAAACCCTAGGATTTAGGGGTTGGGAGTCCGGGGCTCAGGGTCGGAGCTTGGAGTTTAAGGTTTCGGGCTCAAGGTGTAGGGCATACCTGTAACCCCAATAACCTACAGTTTTCTGGGTTATACCTACTAGTTAAAGGGTACTTACTACTAAACTGTAGGTTATCGGAGCCACAGGTAGAGTTTCACTATGGTTTCGGGCTAAAGGCGTAAAGGCTGCGGCTTATTTTTTTACTGGATCCTCTTCCGTTCGCAATACGACGAAATGGAGAGTTCAGAAGGGATTAGGGCTTAGAGTGTAGGGTTCAGCGGCCATGTTTAGCGTTGAAATTTGGGTGCTTTGGACTTTGGTGATACAAGTCTAATCACAGTGCAGGATTTTGGCGATCCATGATATTTAGATACTCGGACCCCGTATTGTTCGCGCTCAACGGGTTAGGGTTTCCATCTTAGGTTTAGGCAGCGCTTCAAAGAGCTCAAAATAGAAGCTATCCATAGACACTGGGGCCAAAATACATATTATCCGACCTCGTACACAGACTGGGAACCCCAGAGCTAAGGCATCAAGATTCCTAATCCCAGCCGAAACCCGAACCTCTAAGTCCTAAACCCCTAAACCCTGAACCCCTAAGTCCTAAACCCCTAAACCCTGAACCCCTAAACCCTAAACCCCCAAACCCTAAACCCTGAGCCCTTGAAGGGCTAGGGTTACTGGCGAAGACTCTGAAGTCCAAGACTTTGGGAACCTAAGTCCAGATTTGGAAGTAACAGCTGAAATTTACTTACAAGGTGGGTTGAGGGTATAGGGGTTAAGGGTTTTGAGAATAAGGGTTTAGGGTGTAATTAGAGGTTTAGTGGTTTAGGGCTTAGGGCTCCGTATATGACCCCCAACAAAACATTATTACGGGGGGTATGGTAAACACCTTGTCACCACAAGAAAGGTGATGTGTGGAATGGACATGACAGGGCATCGCAGGGAAGCCTGTAATTCTGCTAAGAAACACAATAAGCTTACAGTCTAGTTTTTTGGGTTTTGGGGTTCCCTACACCCTAATAACCCGAAAATCATTTCGGGCATTGGGAAGTTCTTGCTGCGTCTCCAACTTTCTGTTCCAGAACTTCTCGGACGCCGAACAAGAACGTGATAAACGGCGTACATTGCGTCCAAAACACCCCTAAACCCTAAACCCCTAAACCCTATACCCTAAACCTCAACCCTAAACCCTAACCCCTAAGCCGCGAATCCTGAACCCAATGCCCAAGCTGAACCCCTCAACTCAAAATCCTGAACTCCAAACAACCCTGAGCCTCAAACACTAAACTCCAAACCTCCAATCCTACTCCCTACACCCCAATCCTGAACCCGAAGCCCTAAGCCCTAAACCCTATAGCTCCAGCTCTGAACTCCAATCCTCAAAACCTAGGCTTTTAAGGTTTAGGGTTTAGGGTTTTCTGGGTCGTACTTCAAAGGTCCTCAATATCGCTCATGAGGTAATTCCCTGATCCCACAATAGGGGAAATTGCGAACTATCCGAAACTGCTACCTAGTTTTGCTTTGGACTTCCTGAACCTTTCCCTAAAAATCCCTGCGGGGGACCCTTCTGTGGGGAGGACTGAGCAACTCTCTGAATGTGAAATCCTGACCCACAACTTCCAAAGGGGTTTTCAGCCGGACCCAAAACTACTTTCAGTCTAAATCCATAGGTAATTTCCCTACATATGGGGACCCCAACAATCCTTTTTATGGGGACCCCCAAAAAAAGTACCCCTAGTTTTGGCTATCCGTAAACCCTATATATCCCGATAGAACCTTACAGAACCCGTATATCCCTCTTTAAAAGGTACCATAATTTTGGCAAACCCATATATACCCCCTAGATAAGTACTTTGTCCCTTATAGGCCCCAAATCCCTTGGGTCCAACCTAAGGGTCCAACCTAAGATCCCTTGAGACCGCTAATCCCTACATCTTATTGGGGTTTTGGGTTTGGGGTGTAGGGTTTAAAATTTGGGAATTAATCACTAAAACTTAAGCATAAGCGTCTTCCCCAAACTCCCTTGACCCTCCTGCACCCGTGACCCCTAAGCCTTACCCACTAAACCCTAATCAAAGCTCATATAAGCCCTACGGCATATGTTAAACAGTCAGAGCCAGACCTGGGCTTCTTGGCCAGGAGATCGTGCAAAAAGACTGCACCTCCTGGTAAGCTTAGGGCGGTTGTTGGGTGTAGGGCTTAAGGTTCAGGATTTAGAGATCAGGATTTTGAGAGGCTTAAAGATTTGCATGTAAGGGACACGTTTAAGGTTCGCAACTTAGGGTTTTGGGCTTGGGGTTTAATGGAAGGCTTCATTTCCACACGTTCGCCAACCCTTTGCAGAGACCCTAAACCTCAATCCTACAGCCCATTACCCCTACTTGCACGGCCTGTGAGTTAGCTAGGAGATCAGAATCCTTATTGTAAGCACATACAGCCCATATAAGTGGCTGTGATCATGCTTACTGACCATCTGGGTTTTCTCTGGCCATCTAGCTCATTCCCCGCCTATCCCAGTCGGGGGAGTTCGGGGAAGTGGGCTACCCTTGGCATGAGGGACCGTGAGGACGTATGGGGGGATTTCACTTGTCAAAATCACGGTCTTTCTTGGAAAGAGTCATGTGGACCTAGAAATGCGTCACAGCTTTGACCACTTTCCATCTAAGTAAACCGCAACTCCTCTAAAGCGTGCGTCCTCTGCTCGCTGGTAGCACAAAGTGCGGCGCAAAGTCGCCGGTCTCAAGTTGCCGCTGCGCCTCCCACACGCTTTAAAACTTTAGGCTTAGGGGGGTAGGGTTTACGGTTTGGGTTTTAGCAGTCAGCGCCAGCACTAGCACCACAGCCACCAAAACAATCAGCACCAAGAATTAGGAGGTCTGTACAATCCTGCAAGGCTATTTGGCTCATGTGCAAAGCATCTGCGCTTTTGCAAACCAGATGGCAGTTTCCCAATGAACATTGGCAGGCATGCGAACTTTGACACCTCTACCTTGTACTTCAGTCCAACTCGCCCTTGACAATCCAGTCCTGAAGGGTAACATCTACGTCGAAGCGTCGACCGGGCCACCAAGTAGTACCCGAAGCCGTGTGACACACCTTCACTCGTTCCAACTGCTCCAAGGTGTCCAGAACAGCCCAGAGGAGCGAGCTGTGACCTTCCTGGGGAACAAGTCTGAGGTCGATGATGCGTGTTGCCCTGACGAAGCGCGTGTGCAGGAACTGTATCATATGGGCCCAGCAGCGGTTAAAGTCATGAGGCCGCAAGATGAGAATAGGTTCGCAGCGCTCAGCAATTCTTGCACGTGCCAGGTCCCGAAGCGTCTTGCCAATCACCAGGGCGTTGCAAGCATCCACCTGGGCTGCAAAGGATCAGTCCGCTAACCTCCCAAAAACCCATCATATTTACAGCCCTGTATCCCAAGATGTCGGGTGTATGGGCTAACATTATGGGCATTTGACACCCTAAACCCTTAGCCTTTGGATCCAATATTCCTAAATCGCAGAATCCATAACATCTAAGCACTAAACCCTAACCCCCTGAACCCTACGCCCTAAAGCCCATCTTCTTCCCTAAGCCCCTAGAACCCTACTTGGAGGCCCATGGGACTTAGTAACTACGTATAACTGGGATTATGACCCTACTTAGAATTGGGGTAACCCCTATAAAGCCCATTCAGAGGGATTATAAGTAGGGTTATAAGTCCAGTTATAAGTAGTTACTAAGTCCCCCAAACCCAAAACCCTAAACCCCAAGCCCCATATAGAAATCCCTGTAGTCCCGTTTAAGGGAACATAAGTAATTACTAAGTCCCATGGGTCTCCAAGTAACTCCCTAAACCCTAAACGGGGAGCCTCCTGGTTGACCTCCACTTCCAGAGCTTCCAAAGTCTTCCTGCAGCTAGGTTTAGGGCTTGGGTGTAGAATTTGGGGTATAGGGTTTAGATTTTAGGGTTTAGAGTTTAGAGCCTGGGCTATAGCGTTTAGACTTTTCAATTTGGGGTGTAGGGTTTAGGGCTTAGAATTATGGGGTATAGGGTTTTGATTTTAGAATTTGGGGCTTAGGGTTTAGAATTCATGGCGTAGAGTTTAGGGTTTAGGGTTTGGAGTTTAGAATTTGGGGTTTAGGATTTGGATTTTAGGGTTTAGATTTTATGGTTTAGAGTTTAGGGCTTAGGCTTTGGAGTTTAGGGTTTGAGGGTTCAGGGTTTGGGCTTAAGTGAGGGCATGTGAAGGAATAAGGTTAAGGCCTTCAAGATTTACAGGGTTTCGGGGGTAGATTTTTTATGATCATCCCAAGGAGAGACTCTCTACCCTAAACCCTAAACTCTAAACCCCAAAACCCCACACCCTAAACCCTAAGCCCTAAACTCTAAACCCCAAAGCTCCAAACCCCAAACCCTAAGCTCTAACCTCTAAACCCTAGAACCCCAAACCCTAAACCCTAGACCCTATAAAACCATAGGAAGGTCCTGCCTAACAGTTTAGGCTTTAGGGCTTAGGGTTTAGGGTTTTAGGTTTTAAGGGTTAGGGTTTAGGGATTTAGGGTGTAGGGTTTAGGGTTTCATAATTTTCCTGATCTCCTTTGCACTTTCCATTGGGCTGAGGGATCGAAACACTCTCCCGGTTTTAGGGACCAAAACCTTCTCTCTCAGTACGAGCCCAACATATCCTCCATATGGTAACTTCCCTAAATAGGGGTACCCCAATATAGACTCCAAAATACTATAATCCGTACTTATAGGAACCCCCAGAACTGTACCCCTGATTTTTGCCGGAACCCCTCCCATATATCTCTAGCATTTTCGCTGTATCATCCTTTCCGGCAGCTTCTCCATCTGAAAGCCCTAAATGAAGCCCTAAACCTAAAAACCCGACCCTACCCGGCAAAACCCCTAAACCCAAAAACAACTAGGCCGTACACCCTACCCCAAAAAATCACCAAAACCCTAAACTCTGATGCATAATCCATTTGGGCAGCTTTTTGGTTTCTTCTCTACTGAGAGTGGCCTCCAGGCACGTTCCGCGGCGGCAAGCTGTAAGAGGGCCTTACTTGGAGGCCCATGGGACTTAGTAACTACTTATAACTGGGCTTATAACCCTACTTATAATCCTTCTAAATGGGCTTATAGGTGCACCCCAATTCTAAGTAGGGTTGTAATCCCAGTTATAAGTAGTTACTAAGTCCCATGGGCCTCCAAGTAGGAATAAGGCTGCGTAAGGGACATGAGCATGAGGCTTTAGGGTGTAGGGCTTACGGTTTAGGGTTTACCTGCATTAGAGTTATGTTGGGTTTTATAGAGATTGGGATTTCAGGGTAGCCTACACCCTAAACCCTAAACTGCGTGAAGAATTCTTAGGGGATTATGAAGCTGATATCCCCACCCCAGCAGTTTTGCAGGGCCCTTTCTGGAGCTTCCATGTCCATTTCAGGGAGTGGTACAGGGGTTTAGGGCTTAGGGTTTCTTGGCTTAGGGTGTAGGGTATAGGGTTTAGGGTATGAATCTTTATGGAGCACATGCTAGCATTCTGCTTAGGCACAACATTTTGCTTTCAACGGCCCTTCGAGGATGTAGGAATGTGAGTTACAGCCACTTGCACGTAATTACTGGATATGGATTCTGACTAGGGAATCTATGAGGGACTACGTATACTAAGCTATGAAGAGATCCCTATGTCCCCCCTCAATGCTCCCTCAGTAAACCTAATTGACAAGAGCTCATGCGACAATTCATTTGTGCTGCCTGGAAGTGCCAAATCCTGCTCGTAATCTTGAATCGCCAAGGCACGAAAAGAGCACCCCCCGAAACTATCATGAAACCCCATATAGCTTTTTTTGATATCTGGCCAACATCTTGCTTGAGTTCTGGGTCTCTTAAAGCAATCGTTTAGGGCAATCCTGGTCTTTAGATAACCCTTATTTACACAATTAGAAGAGACCCCCTTCGGTGCTATGATCAGGGTGAAGCCTATCTTCTAGCCCTTACATTCTAGACCGGAAGCGCCAATTCATGGAGGAAATGCAGCACTACCTAGGAGCTCTGCAATACTCTTCCCAGGACTTTAAGGTCTTAAAATGGCGCAAGATGCTGTCCAATGACCCTAAACTCTAAACCTGAAACACAGAAAGCTCATCCCTAAACTCTAAGTCCTGAACTCTGAAGCCGAAATTCTAATCCCTAAACTCTGAACCCTGAAGCCCCAACCCTAAACCCTCAACCCTGCAAACCCTACGCCCTGGACCCTAAATTCCTAAATCCTAAACCCTAAACCCTAAATCCTAAAACCTAAACCCTAAATCCTGAAACCTAAACACCCTGGACCCCTCAAAGTTAGGCAAGTGGCAGGGTCCCCAACTGGAGATCGGCTCCGCAGCTCCTAGCAAAGCACAAGCAAAGAGATCCTTTAGGGTTTAGGGTATAGGGTTTGGGGGTTTAGGGCTTAGGTACAGGGTTTAGGGTTTAGGGGTTTAGGGCCCCTCCGCCCAGCAGAAAGTCATGAACTTCCACTGCCTGGCCTCGAAAGTAGTAGCGCCCTGTCTACCTAGGAGTTGCCTGCCTAAACCCTGAACCCAAAACCTTTCAACAGCCGGGATTAGGGTTCCCTACTTGGATAACCCCCACATACTCCCACATACCTCTATCTACCTTTATATGCCCCAGTATACCCCCTTATCCCTGTGAAGCCGAAACTCCAAACACCACAACCCTAAACCCTATAAGCTCTAAACCCTAAACCCAAAACCCCTGAACCCAAAACCCCAAACCCCAAAACCCCCAAATCCAAAACCCTAAACCCAAACCCTAAGCCCCAGACCCCAAAACCCCCAAAGCCCCCAAACCCCCCAAACCTAGCCTCAAAGTGTGCAAAGGACGCGATGCCATGGGCATCCAAGGTGGCCCGCTGTGCTTCGATGAGGCGGCCAAAAAGCCTTACCTTCCTCAGCTTGGTCACAGGCAGAGGTTTAGGCGGTTTAGGGCTTAAAATTCAGAGGTTAGGATATGAGGTGTAGGGCTTAGGATTCAAGGGTTAGGATATATGGTGTAGGGTGTAGGATATAGGGTTTGGGATTTAGGGTGGAGGATTTGCAGTTTAGGGTACAGCGCTTAGGTTTGAGGATATAGGATTTGGGATCGGGGGTATAGGGTTTGGGATATGGCGTGTAGGATTTTGGGGTTTAGGATGCAAGGTTTAAGGTTTGGGTTAAATACATATACACAAATACATTATCTGGGTTGCTGTTTAGGAACTTAAATTAAGTTACCATAATGGGTATATATAGTAAATAATAGGGTTTCCCCAATATAGTAACTTAATTTAAGTTCCTCAACAGCAACCCAGTTATGTGCAGGGGAAGGCGTAGCGTTTAGTGACTTACATCATAATGGAAAAGCAAATGGCAAATGAAATGGAGGCCAAGTTTTCACAGAGGCTGTTTAGGGTTTAGGGTTTAGGGATTAATAAGGGATTTTGTCACTTGCAAGTAAACTCCCTTTCCCAATGGCCAGGGCTAATAAAGTTTAAACTGTATTATAGAGACCTAAATAGGAAGCCCAAAACGCTTAAAGTTCTTCTATTGGCTAAGGAAGTAAAACAAGGATTTGGGGGGAGATTGTACGATGGCTGTAGAAGGATTGTAGGCTTCAATATAGCTGTAAGTCTCAAGGCTCCTATGTTCCTTGAGGGTTTAGGGTTTAGGGTTTAGGGTTCCTCAAAGTCTAGGCTTTAGTTTGAACTTTTAATTCCCCTTAGGTAGATAGAATATGGCTTTGGGTATTTTATAACAAGATCCCCGTATACCCCATATTCTATCTACTTAAGGGGGACTATAGGCGTTACCGGAAGAGTGAAGGGTCGGGGTTTTGCTTCACGAGCCTCACCTTTTGATCCCTTCAAAAATGGAATTAGACATACACCCACCCCCTAGCTATGTAGGTAACTTTAGGTAACACCACTACTATCCACCGAGGAAAAATATCAGAACTTCTATGATACTACCTGGTCGTAACATAGGTTATTCTCAAAATTATGTTCCCTTTTGGTGGTTATGGATTATACTATGGCACCTAATACTTAGAGGTACCGAGATGGAACCCTGACTTTGGAAACTACCCATATGGGTTTGAACCTACCTGGCGGTCTGAGGTCACGCAGGCCTCAATACCTCAGCCAAGTTTCCATCAGAAAAGAACGACTACTCCGAAGGCGCTAGGAAGTAGCTACATGGCCAGTAAGTAAGGTTATAAGGGGTTATTTGAAGATATACGGGCTTGTAGTCAATGCGGCCATTGTTTCCAGAGATGTTGCCCTAAATCGTAAGCCCCCCAAAACCCTGCTAAGTCAACTAAATGCTGCACG
>CAJNIZ010008103.1:0-15151 GCA_905231905.1 Symbiodinium pilosum
TTTAGGATATGGGGTTTAGGATTTATAGGCTTTTAGGGTTAGGGATTTAGGGTTTAGGGGTTAGGGTTGCTATACTATAGATGTTACCCCAGTACTGAGGAATCGACTCGAAAAGAATATGCAACGTAAAGTGCAATCTACTGTTTGATACTATTTAGGGCGAAAGGTTAAGCACTATAAGTCTTGCTCAGTTAGATCTACACACCTTTCTGAGGCTGACGTTTGGGTGCATTCATGTAGGGTTTACTGCCAGGTCCCATTAACATTTTGATTCTCCATAATTGGATAGTACTAACTAGTAGCAAGAACCACACAGTGTTGATGAAGTTCTGAACGGAGTTCAGGGTTTATGCTTGGGGGTGTACAGGTTTTGGCAGAAGAGTAACTCGCTGGGCGCCCGGCTTTTCCTCCTGGACGCCAGAGCTCTAAAGGCTGAAATCCCAAGGCCTGATATCGCAGAAACCTGAAATCATTAACCTGTCAAACTCAACATCCCATCGTTCTACAATCCAAGCCCGAGCCCTTCAAGCGCTGAACCTCAAACCTTACGATGTTAGGCCCTGGACTTGAGACCCTGCAGGCACGCCGGCTTCCGTGGGCGCCCTGGCGGGAAGCGAACTCTGGCAACGCGTTTGGAGGGTGGATATGCCTTGTGAGGCGGGCTGTCTGTGTAAGGTTGATGGGATTTAGAGGGTCGGTGTACTTCAGGCAGGCAAGCTCTCTCTGCAAGTTGAGCAGAACTGTTTACCAGGCCTGTGCTTGGGATTGGGTGGGTTCATGCACGGAGAAGAAGCGACTCTCCACAACAGATGGCTGAATTTCAAGATGGCTGAAGTTGATGGCTATCCAGTATTTGCTGCGTGCACATCATCCTTCTCCACCGGCTCCTGGCCCATATGTTGCCCAAGAGTGATAACAGAGACAGCACTCGACCTCACTCGTCATCTGGGTGTTCCTATTAGCTCACCCTGCTACGAATGTTTTGGTGGTTGGTTGTTTTCATTCTTGTGGTGGGTCTTACGGTGTTTGGCCTCTTGATCTTTGCGAGTTTGAGAAAGTTTGGTTTAATGACGGTGCTCGATGCACGAACCTGCAAGCCACATAGATAAAGATGCTTGCATATCTCTCTACGTATACATACATACATACATACATACAGACAGACAGACAGACATACATACATGCATACATACGTACATACATACATACATACATACATACATGCATACACAGATGCATTCATATACACATATTTATGCACATGTATGTATACCGATGTTTTTATCAGGATCTGGAGCCTGAACGCTTTGTGATTCATGGTGTTCTCCGATTGCATTTGAGATGAAAGGTTGCCGCATGGAAAGTATAGGCTTTCCATTAGATGTGCTTGCCGTGTTGCTAGGAGTCTCTTAAATCAAGATGCTTGCTAGCCAAGCAATCGAGCACATTCGAGCACGTCAGCAAAGCGTGAATTTTTTCGCAGCACGACTTGTATTTCCCATGTTCGACGGTTGGTTCTTGAGCAAGAGACGACCATGAAAAACATGGGAACTGAATTCGCACCTCTGGTCCGTAGGACGCGTTCAGTCGATAAATACTGACAGGTCAGACCATGGTCCACGTAGCTACAGCATGGATTACCATGTCTTCCTGTTGATCTCATAAGTTTCCCACAGCTGTCTGGATACTGACTACTGTTTTTCCTCTGCATCAAAAGCTGCGGGGAATCCTACATGACGACGTCCATGAACCCCTTGCAACCCCAGCTTGCATGGGAAAGCAACACGTGTGTCATGTGCTGAGGGTGCTACATCAGTGCTGGCCAATACTCACATTGAATTGGATACTTTGTACGCGAAGTGGGCAGTGGGTCCAAGGTGAATGCGAACTGGCCACGTCATTAAACGGTCAGCGGACACGTGCAGTTTCCAAGCACTCTCTTGTTCAGACTCTTGAGCTGCAAATCTGTGATATCTGTGATCTTGCGGGGGATTCATGCAACAGTTGAATGATGAGCAGTCCACGCTGTAAACCTGACACAAACTTTAGGTTGTTTGATGCGTCACACGGCCCTTCGCAGGGCAGGGTTGCGTAGATATCCGAAACCCATATTGGCCCTCGAACCAGAAAGCATGAACCGAAGAGAGCACCTACTGACTTAAGCCCGAAACCCCACACCTGGCATGCTGAAGAGTCTAGAGAGCAGCTGCATGTGCAAGAAGGCCCTTCCTTACACTTTACACTTGATCGTAAGGCCCCTTAGGCGCCCTTATTTTGTGAGGAAATCGTGAATTTTGAAGTCCTGCGTGGAAGGCCCCTCGTGTCATTGCGTCCTTTAAATCCATGCTGGTAGCAGGCATCGGAGGAGATGCCGACCTGCCCCATCTGCCTGGGAGACCTGGCTTCAGTAGGCTTAAGGATTCTGTGTTTCCTAGCTTTGAGGACTGCACACAATTCGGATGGAGGCCGCATATGTAATCCTTCCACGGCAACCATGCTGATGTACCTAGAACTAGGCGGATTCAACTATACACCTGGTGTCTTGATACAGCGGGCAGCTCAGCTTGAGTCCTAGCGGCTGCAAGAGCACGGGCTTGATAACATCTGTGCAGTTCTGGTCGTTGTCTTCTTGGCAAGCCCCTTGCGGAATGTTGTGTTGTGGATTTGGTTCTGGTGCTGCAAGCCCTGAATCTTCCCGCAGCATGGAGTTGGATGAAGCAGGCTTTTTGCCTGGGAGTTTTGGGGATTCTTTTTGGGCGGCTTTGTCTCTAAGGCGAAGCTGGGCACGTAGAACATAGAAGGGCTCCTTCCGGCAATTCCTTCAAGTTTCAGCCTTGCCACCATACCTTCCAATTTTGTTCAACACTTCTTTTCGGAAAGGCAACTTGACTTGGCTTGGACAGGAGGCTGAATTCCAAAAAAAATCCTAGAGCCTTCGAGATTCTTTCTTTCTCCCCAGCAAGGCTCACCTAAGCTGTGCAAGCAACGCAACCATCATAATGGCCTTCACCCACAGATCATAGATGTCACTCCTTTGATGTTTCGCACAGGCTCCATCCATGGGCATGATGTAAGGTTTGGGTTTTCCTTGATGTTGATTCGATGTTCAGTCAGTTTGGTATGGGTGCATCCGACATCCAATACAAGCCCCGAGTGAGTTGCTAGGGTCAAGATGCTCCTTGCATGATTTCATTACCTTGCTGGCGTTCCTGAAACCCCCGCTGCAGCTTCATAGTTGCAAGGTAAGCCACAAACACTAGGAAAGAACGCATGATGTTTCGTCAGGTGAGCCTGAACTGATCCGAACACCTCCCTGTGGTCATGTGATTTGCCTGCTGTGCGTAACTTGGCTCGACTGATTTCCAATTTTACATGTCGAGTCGTTGTATATGCCCTGCATGTATTCCTGATTCACCCCTCAGGGCATTGGTGCCAATGGCATGGGACCTTTCATTGTAATGCTGTTCTTGGCATCTCCAGTTGTTTTACGTCGTGCACGCGAGCAAGGAAGCCCGCTAGGAATGCCAGGAGGACGAGGCAATCTCATGCCCCAAGCCACTGCAGGTATGTGAGTGTTTCCTTTATGCGCTGTCATCGTCATGCTGGTTGCAATTGCTGCTATCACTACCGTATTCGTGCTTGCAATACTAGCTCAGAAGCTTTGCTGCCACGAGTAGAAAGGCTAGTGTATCTTGAGATTGTCAATGCCATTGTCTGGTACTAGTAGCCGGGGCCTTGCTTATTGTCTGTTGAAGACTACCGGCAGTGGAAGTATGTGATCATGCTTGCTGTCGGTGCCAAACGCTTCAGCAAGCAAGACTAGCTGAACCCTGGCCATGCATTGAGGCCTTGTTTGCTGGACTCGTCATTGGGCTAGTAGTTATTTCCACCAAACATACACCCTTCCGACCAACAGCTGTTCATCGTAGAGCGCTTTAAGCTGAGATTGGACTCAGTACGGTTGGGATGTAGAGCTTCATTTAGGGGAGGTGATTGATGCGAGCGCTAGATCTACCAACCCTGGAAGCCTCACAGCAGGCCCCAAGACCTTTTTTTTTTTTCTCGGAAGGGCTATGGCAGTAATAAAGTCGAAATGCCCGAAGCAGGACGACAAATGGAAGGGGACTGGGCTACTTACTTTTCAGTATTCTTGCATTTGCATTTCCAGTGAAGGCAGCGCTCTGTCGTGCGACAGCATCAGTGTAGGTGTTCAAACCATCTTAGCTCCTGGCCGCTACAAAGGCCTTGCGCCACCACCGAGCCTCTATGGGTGCCTGGTCACCAACCTCGCTGAAGCAGGCAGACAAGCCTGCACATAGGCTCTTTTGATTACCGGAAGTTGGGACAATATGTTCAAGTTTTGTTCCTTAAGTTCATCCCTTGCTGGAGTAATGGGGGAGGGGAAGGGCATATTGGCGCGAGGTTTAAGCGTTCACCAGGGTTTGCATGGAGCCAGAATACGGAATCTTATTTAGCTCTCAGATTCCTCTTGCTAGCCAAACAAGCTCAGCAAAAGCTCGCATCCGCCCCATGACGATTTCTGAGCCTGACTCCGGCTTTAAATTTGACTTAAGACGTACCCTCAACAAGAGATTCTAAGCCCAAACCGATGCCGAAAACCAAAGCTGTGAGGCTTGCAAATGTCCGGTCTGCAGCCAGGCAGGGATGCCAAAAGTTTGTTACAGTAGCTGCAACATGGTGAAGATCCAGATTCATAGTTAAGTGGTAGCAAGGCAGATGATAGTGGCAGCGTGTGTCGACACTGTAGCTTAGATTTATTCTAGCAACATCAGCAGTAGAAGTAGAAGTAGAAATAGAGGAGTAGTAGTTTTCTTTGTCGTCGTCGAAGTAGTCATAGTTGTAGTCGTAGTCAAAGTATTTGTAGTAGCAGTAGCAGTAGCAGTACAAGTAGCAGCAGCAGCAGTAGCAGGAGTGGCAGGAGTAGCAGTAGTGGTATTAGTAGTTGTCGTCGTCGTCTTCATACTCATCATGGTAGTAGTAGTAGTAGTAGCAGCAGCAGCAGCAGTAGCAGTAGTAGTCGTAGAAACAGCAGCAGCAGTCGTAGCACTATATATATATATACACATATAGCCGTGGCAGTTGTAGTTGCGCTGAGTCGTTTGATTCGGTTGTTGCTGTGCTCATTACTTTTGCTGCTGCCGCTGCCGCCGCTGCCGCCGCTGCTGCTGCTGCTGCTGCTGCTGTTGTCGTTGCTGTTGTGGGTGTGGTTGTCGTCGGCGTTGTTGTTATCATTGCCACTGTCGTTGCATAGTCGTTTCGTTGCCATCTTTGTTGTGTCCTTGTAGCCATCAACCAGCTGCCGCCACCACGCTCGCCGTCCACGCTGCCACTGATTTCGTAGATTACAATTTACTTGAAGGAGTATGTGTGGCCGCTTTGCCATGCTCGCGAATGTCCTGATGCCAGGCTTTGCGGTTGGAAGACTTGCGCCCAGTGCGTTTGGAGCTCCAACACTTGCCGAAGCCGGAGACGCCTCACGCCTCATGCTACCAACATGTGCGCGTGGGCATATGGTCGCTCAAAGCAATTACAAGCATCCCAGTTCGATTCCCAAGTCTCATGTTGCGCATCGAAATAGCCAGTCGGTGTATACACTATAGATGCATATTGGACATAGCTCGTCCCAGCGACAATCCTGACGTATTATCCATGCCAGCTTGACCCACACCCAAGACACAGCAATGATTTTCTCAAATTGTGCAAATGCTAAGCCAGATCCTTGGGGCGCTCAGAATCATGTTGCTCACGGTAGTCCCGGACTATAATCAAGACCTTGGTTCCGTTGCATCATTAGTCGAGATTACCGGCACAGTTAGATGTACCCGAAGTGACCTGTATGTCTGGCGTTCCCATTTTGTCATCATCGTCCAATGTCTTCATCGCGAAGCATATGGCGCCTTGATTCTACGAACGCCTCATACGGTATTCATCAGATCTAAAGAGCAATGAAAGGTCTTCTTGTTGCCATGCTGGCACCATGTAACACTTTCCGTGCATCAAGCACGTGTGAGTTATCTTTTTTTTTGGGGGGTGAGGGGGGGGGAGTGGGGGGGGAGTCCAAAAATTAGAGGTCATCTTTTGGGTGTTCCTACAGTGAGGACTGTAGCATTTAATTGGGATCTGGTTTGGAGTCCCTTTTTTCATCAAACTTGATTACCTCATGGGGTACAGAAATTCCTACATAGGCTTCAGTTTCCATTTCATATTCCCTGTTCCTTTCCATCTGATTTCCAGTAATCCTGTTTACCTCCATTTTTTGCCTATATAACCCATTATCACCCTATATACCTGTATATATCTCCTAGATATCCCTATAGTCTGTGCCTCATGGTGACTTGGCCGCAGGAGGAAGGCGGCGAGCTGGTATTCAGCCTTGTAAGGCGAACAGGCCTCCACTACTTGAGCATGGCAGGCCAGGGGGTAAATCCCAAAACGATTTCGGTAGCCGGGAACAAAGAAGAGAGATACTGAAGTAGAGGTTGAGGCAGAGGTTGCTCTAAGCCCCTAAGCTTTGCTGGGGATTGACTTTCTTGTTGACTGCTCAGTCATCCAGGCCATTGCACGAGTACACACATTTAGGCTTACACATCCTTTTGTGCCTCGTTGAGTCAAGAGACTCGTAGAGGTCTGCCATCTGGCATGTCTAGCCAAAGAAAGCATGGACAATATGTTCTAGGCAGCAGGCTGTCTATCACACCTTTCCAGTTCATGTCCCTAAGCTAATGGTAGAGCGAGATCCCCAGGCGACACGCTCCCTCGTGGCTGTCAGCCACACCTACCCCAGGAGGGGGAGCCAGGCGCCAGAAACTTTGGAACTAGGATTCTGAATTGTGTATGGGATACATAGCAGGCACATACTTTAGATGCTCGTACATACCAACATTAGCCTGAATCATGCAAGTCATTTCACCTTCATCGGTGTGCTTGCTTTCTGTAAATGGAACGCCAGAGCCCAGAGGAATCTCCCAATAACATCCCAATAGGACCGAGTTATTGTTGGGCCGGATTGCATGCTTTCGTGGTCCTTTTGATTCAGCTGGGTGGAGTATTCCACTTTCTGTTGTTTTTTGGTCGAGTACATTGAAAAGACATTCAGCTGCTTCTGCTGGAGTGTTGCACGGAGTACTTGGAAGGGCTTGAGAGCCCATAGTTGATAATTTTGCTTAGGTTTCCGCTGCAGCGCACCTCGACACTAAAACAAGAGGGTACCCCAAACCACGGAACCGCTATTAAGATCTCTGGATCATGCGGTTTTAAGTTCAGTTGTGGCTTCAAACCACCACTCTGGAAGTTACTTGCTGGACCCAGGTAAGGCGTCTTGTATCGGGGAAGTGCTATTGAGTTAGAGGTGCATGCTGACTGGGCTTCTTTTGCTTCTGCGTGGATTCAAGAAACTCCGGCATTCTTTCCAGTAGTCCTGTTGGTCTTTCAGCAGGCAAGAAGGGAACTTGGATGACTCCTCATGCAGCGCATCGTTCCCAATGGATGGAGACAAGGTGCTACGTTTGCGCGTCGGATTTTTGGAGATCCAGAGCTCTACCTCAGCAGCCTTCACGAAGGCCCTGGCTTCGTGATTTAGGGTTTTTGATTTAGAGGCAGCAGCAAGAATTAAATGTTGGGTGAAGTCGGGGCTTGGAACGCTGCAGGATGTCCGGAGTTGCTAGAAGAATGATGTCTGCTAAAAGACTATCGTCACTGTTCTTCATTGATTAGATCCCGTATTATAGTCACGCACATACGCCAGCTCTCAGACATTGGCGTACAAACAAAACATGCAGGATTCAGCCAATCTCTAATCCCAGATCGTTTTCGTCGCTGTAAACCCAGAATCCCAATCCCTAAAGCCACGCTGCAGACCTGCGGACATTGGAGTCCCAAGCATCGACCGGCGATGAGGCGCCAGCGGAAAAGCGTTAAGACTTGTTTCTATCCTCTCTGAAGGTCCTTCCTTGCAGGACCCATGCCGGGATCACCTAGTGGTCAATAAGCGTAGGTCTCTAAGAGCTGGGCCTCAGAATTTGGCATCACAGCTTGAGATGTGTTTGCCTGGAATTTGCGGGGCATGCGTTTATGTTCCTCTCCTGCTCTCAAGGTGATGAAGACCTTGATGAAATACACTTCAACTTCTGTGCGCTGTATTTTCTCATATCAACCTCATAGGAAAGGACACAGTCTCGCGGTATGATGCTAACGATTCCTGAGAAAAATCTCGAAAAGGTTCGTCTAACCTGAGCTTGCCGGACTCCGCTCCTTAAACTCCCTTCCATAGCCCGGGGTTTCTCAAAATTAGGGGTACGTTGTGGGAGGCCCTATGAATTAGGGCTATGATATTTTTGGGGTCTAAATGGGGGTCCCCCTTATTTTGGGAAACTACCAACTACTGCTGCAGAGCCTGAAGCTGACTGTTTGTTGCATCCGCAGTCGGCTCCTCAGGAGGTGGCAGATGAACAAGTCTTCTGAATTCTGTACAGCAAAGTACTAGCAAAGCCTCTAAAGAAACTTGAGTTAAGTTACTATGATAGGGAAACCCTATTACTTTCCATATACCCATATACTGTGGTAATCCTAAACCCTACATACCCTACGGCCCTTGGTCTCTGCTGATCTCGATAAGTTGAAAACCCTAAAGTGCCCTGCATCCCACACTTCTCAACAGTTTGTCTCCCTGAGGAACTCCTTAAAGGGGCTATAAAGGGGATTATATAGGGTTCAGGGTCTAGGGTCTCAACTCCCTCAACAGGGTTTTTGGGACATTATAAGGGGGGGATGCTAGGAGTGTAGACTTTAGATTAAATTGTCTCCCCTAGAAACTGCTTTGTGCTTGCCCAGACATACATCCGTGAGCTGCCGTTCCCAGGACTAGCATGCTTTCACTGTGGCTGCCACGAATTGCAAACTTTGACTCCCCCGGTGGCATTCTCAAGTGACTTTTTCTGCGTGATATCTCGATGCCTCCTGAAAATTCATGCCATCGAATTAAGTTCTCATGCCAGACGCAGAGGCAGAACTCCGCGCTCCACATTAGCTTCCGGGAACTGACTGCAACAATCTGGTTGTCAACACGCTCCGCATAGCTATAACTATAACATAAAAGCTGACAATGAAGTTCGTATGCAAGGCCTGACTTGGAGGCATGATCACATGGTGCTTTCCTGCTGTTTGGGGTGGGACAGGGCTTTATATGTGGATGGCAGGAAAATCCTGTACGGTTCCCCTGCAAGGCCGTACAACTGCTGGCACTTTCTCCGCCAAGTTTCCATACCCAAATTCCCGAGTTACCTCGGGAGCGAGATCCTGGGATTCGCTGCAATACTGATAAGGGTTAATTAATGGACGAAACCTTTGTCAGCTACGTGCAGCATGTGTCCATAAGCAGTAGATGTTTCGAAGTGGATGGGAGGCGCCGCTTGTCCGGTCTGCAATCGAAGCTCCATGCTGGCATTTGGGACGGGTAGCGCTGGCGGTCAGCAGAGACAGGTCACGTGATGAGGTATTTGGAATGTCTTCTTCGCTTAAGATCTTGCACCATCCGACATTCCTAGGCATTGGGATTGAGGGCTTAGCCGAGATCGAGAATGGTGTAGTACTTGAACTCGAGTTCAAGCCTTCAAGTTGTTTGCTGTCATTCTGCTTGAATGCCGGCATACAAACCTTAGTGTTTGGACTGCAGTCGGGTTCTGTGTATTGCGTTGCTGTTTCCTGTTATCAGTGTTCTTGGTGTCGTTACTAAGCCCTCCCCTAGTATTAACCCCTTCCCCTAATATTAAATCCCCCTAAAATCAAACAACAAATTCATGGGATGTCATAGGCCTAAAAATCCTGGAGAGCACTTTCGAAAGGGCAAAGCTACGTTTTAAAGTGGCCACCTAATAATGAATCAGGGGTTTTGACTATTCAATTGCCAATCCATTCTTCTGGTCAATCGAAGGGCTACAAAACCTTAACTGACTGAGTATGTAGTCACTTTTCATTTACTGTAATTCACTAGTTGATTTACTAACCCCCTCATGATACACAATTTTTGGGCACCAGATTAATTAATATTTTTTGGGAGGGAGGGGGGGTGCAGTGATTTGTTTTGGGGAGGCGGAGTTACGTCGTTTAATGCTAGGGAGAAGCGATTAACACCTCCCCCGCCAAAAAAAATATATCATAGTTTACCACAGCGTGAAAATTGGGTGAGGTAAATTTTCTGGTCAAGGGATTATTGCGCGGACTGACCGGCATCGGGACTACTGCAACCGTCGTCTCTACGAGAGAGGCTTGCATTGTAAGGTTGATGGTTTTGCAACTAGTTCGTCAGTTTTGTACATCTTTACTCCAGAGGTTCAGCCACGCTCAGAAGGCAAACGTCAAAATGCAAGCTAGGTTGGATTTTTCTTGGACGCTGCGATTGCAATTACGGTATGCAGGTTGAAGCCCTAACAGAAAGCTTGCACCAAGGACCGAAGATGCCAGGCAATAGCAGGTGATTCTCAGAACTGAAGCTGTACATACCCCAAGAGAAGTACAGTCGTCCTTAGGGACATCCTCGAGAAGTCAGGCCCCTGAGCAAAGGAAGGCACGGACATACAAACCCTCCAAAAAATCCAACAAACATGGTTTGCGACATGGTGCTGCAAGCTACCCTGAGAGATCTGGTGTGTAGGGTCTCAGAGGTTGGGTATTAGGTTTGAGCCTTGGTACCTGTTCTGTCAGGGATCCTAGCGACATCTCAGGAAGCAAGTTTCAGGATGACAAACGGAGGATTGCATGTGGATTACTTTGATTAACTGTTTACAAGGTATACGAGATAGGAGGATGCTCGGAGGCGAGTCCCCTGACTCCTGAACTCCCAGGACAGGCAGGAAACCCGAACTCCCTACCAATTTAGCGCATGAAACTTGTATTTGCCAGGCACCATGCCAAGACCAACTGCGAGAGGTCCCGAAACCCAAAACCCTGCAAATTGCACCTGAGGCGCTGCAGACGCAACTCACCTTGCCTCCGCTACCCGGCTGGTTTCTGAAGAGCAGCAATGCTAGTCTCTTCTGTTATTTTTTGAGGCCGCATGTTGATTTGAGCTACACATCAGGACATTCTGGATTTTAACAGGCACCAGAGGAACTTTGAGAATATGTATGTTCTTGATATCATTCAGGGCGGTTCTTTTGCCAGTCATGATTTTACGGCATTTCTTGTTTAGGGAAGGGAAGATGCTCTTGAGGCTATAGTGGTTTATGCTACAGTATCATGTTTCGAACTTGCATGGTGGATTGTATTTGCACGAACATAATCAATAAATAAATACGAAGAAAGCTACCCTATGCCGTGTGTCTCAGATACCCCTGCCGCTTCTATAGAACAACCCGCAGGAAAGGCGCCCATGGCTTGAAGGATGTTGCCACTGAGTCGGCCAGCGACTGGGCACCGGGAAATTACATCACATGTCGTTGTTTTAACGCACACCGCAGAAGTGGTGAACATAGGCGACTTGAGTTTTTCTGTGCATCATAGATCCCGTGAATTTCCGCAGCTCATTACCCTCTGGTGATGTTTCACACAAGTGTATGAGCAGCATGGAGAACTCTGCAGGTAATTATACGAAGACTAAGACCAAGGAGCATCAGAATACAGTCATAAGGGCCCAGCGGTTCTACATGGGACCACTTGGAAAGCATAGGATTCTGCCAGCAGACCGTTTTGCATTCCCCCGCTCGTCCACCCTTTCGGGGTCCCTAGCAACAGTATGATATGATGTGCACAGACGGTTACTCAGCCCAATCAGGAAGACTTCTCATCTAAGTTTGCATGTTACCCTGACAAAAACACTACCTTTTCGTTGTTGATGAAACGCAACAAACAGGATGATACTCCTAGTTACACTTGTTGGAAGCAGCCATAAAGCTGCAGGGAGTGTCGAAGTTTTGCTTGCTGTCTTCCCACTTTCACGAGGCATTCACTCCGAGCAAGTCTTTTTTAAATGCGCTGTTCGTGTTGAGAGGCCATTAGGTGGCATGCTATGCTTCCCACATGCTTCCCACACACAACTAGCATATCCAGCAGGCTTGTACGGTGCTGTAAGCAGGCTGGCTTGTACTTGACAATTTACTTGAGCTGCCTGCCGACTTTGGGTTTGGGCTCCTACAATTTGCAACTGTGGATTGGGATTACCGGTCCCGAGGCTATGGAGTACTATGGTTTCCTTAACAGGTGTTAAGAACCCGTTGCAAAAGGCAGAGACGAGTTAAACCAGAGTGCAAAACTATCATGTTGCAGGACCCGCGGCAAGAACAGCCACGCCCGAATCAGTCACACCACCTGCGGCAGAAAAGCACCAAATTCTGTAATACTTGCCATGTTCTAAGATGCAAGTACTACAACATAAGCCCACCGCATTCATTTTTTGAGTCTAGGGATTCCAAGTAGTCGCAGTCTGGTTGGCTTTGGGTCCCAGGTCTGGGACGTATCTCCTGAGGAGCCTGACATCGAGTCAGTTCCTTACGCCCAAAGATGAGACCTAATCCCAAACCTCAAATCCTCGACGCGCCCCAAGCACCAAGTACTAAGCTCGAAATCCTCATTCCATGCCTAAATTAGGTTTACCTGAACCCCAAAAGTATGTCAAATAGTTGCCTTTTTGATCTTTTTTTAGGGTTTTGGGGCGATTATTTTACATACCTTCGGGGTGCAGGTAAATCCCAAAAGCCAAATCCCACGAGCCAACCCTGAAGCCCCTAAGCCCTCAGTCCTAGGGTTTAGGGTTCAGGGTTTAGGGTTTAGACTTGAGCCCAAATCGGTGAATCCCAAGCCGTCACTCCGAAACTGTCCGAAACTATGAGGTTCGGAGACTCTGGTCTTCTACCAAAGCTCTGATGGGCACCTTGATTTCCATGATGGTCCACACATAAACACTAGAGACGGGTGGGAGAAGGGTGTTAAGCAAGTATTCAGGTTCCAGTTATGCTTGAAATGCGCGTCCATGAAACCAGAATTATACCCAATCATTGACCGCTTGGGGCTTTCCCTTCAGTCCTAGTAATTATGGACCTGCACGCTGTGACGCACGCCTTTGACACTTGAAGAATTGCAGCTGGTCTCAGAGACCGCTACTGGATTTCAACTGGTCATGCATTGTGAGGTATCCTAGTTCTACTGTACTTCCTCTCTTTTGGGGTTGGTGCAGGCCCCCTGCTGCTGAAATTCGAGACTGCGGATGATAGTGGCGCTGGCCCGAAAGTTCGCCAAAACACAAAGTTGCTAAGTTGATGAACTAGTTCATTACCTGCCGACCCCTCCGTAGCTCGACAACTCCAGAAGCATTCTCCCATGGTAGAGGAAGCAGGGCTTCTGGGCTGGTTCAACCGGTAGGTGTGGGGATCTGGTTCTGCGAGTCAAATGCGGAGGTTCGTTGAAAGCGGAGCAATCAACCTGAATGTTCTGGGTTTGCTGGCAGGCAACTGATCTTTCTCGAGCCGCACTTGATGAAACAGCTTCTCTCTCATCACAGGCCGCAAGGGAGGATCTTTGAGGGCTCGTGATTTTGGATGGGGCGGTGGAAGACTGAGGACGTTTGGCCTCAGGTGTTTTTGCTTCACGGCTTTAACACAAGATCTTATAGCGTTCTGTTCCGGTTGGTTTTTGGAAGTGTGATTTGGGGCGCTTTGTCCATGACAACTCATGTGGTTTCAATTCTGTACATTTCCGAATCCCGCCTGTCAGCGTAGCCGCGAGCATGTTTTTGTTCGATGTGCGTAGACGGTGGAGCCTCAGGGCCCCACGAACAAAATGTGATGAGGCATAATTCGCTTAGAGTCTGACAGCATCTAGGGGTGGGGCCTAATGAAGGAGTGGTGTGTATCCACGAATGATTAGCGAACCGAAGGTTTGAGGCAGTGACTGACTTGTTACGCGGACCTGCTGAACTCATTTGCTGCGTCCTGAACCCTCATGTGATGAGATCCTGTGATTTTGCTTGCTGATTCAGCCGCGGCAGCGTGCAGGGAGAGGGCAGTGATCGCAGTGTTCGTTATTGTCGTCTTCTACTATGCACACAGCTGCGACGATAGCATACGATAGCTACTACTGTTGCCGCTACTACTGCTGCAGCTGTTAATTTCACTTCTATATCATGGTGGGGCTACCATGATGACGACTCCGACTACAACTTACTGCTGCTACCACACTAGTGGTAGCAGCAGCAGCAGCAGCAGCAGCAGCCACTGCCCGCTTCCCGTCCCCCCAAATAAACATGTTGCTGAAGTTTGAGGGGAAGTCAAGAGCCTGAGAAGAACAAGAAGAAGGTTGCGGTTGAGCATAACCAATTACTCAACACCAAGAAACATGCTACTGTATGCTGTAATTACAAATAGCTCTTGCATTTGCTTGCTTCGAATGGACGTTCAAAAGCTCCTCCAACCCCTCCTCGCATGTCCAACGCTTCACGAAGTTGCACAGAAGTCACGATATCTTCAGTTTTACTTGGCTTCAACAATGAACATGATTGGTAGGGGCAGCCTACTACTGGCAAAAACTGCAACACCCTGCATAATAATAAGAACACTCGGCTTCAAACTGTAGATGCCAGCATAAAAGTTGCTGCATGAACATGCTGAATCGTGAAACAGGACTTGGGCGCAACTGCCTTCCACAGTAACTCTGCGGCCTTTGCGGGCCATGCGCCAGGCACTCCGTACAAATTGTGTAAAAAGGTCTTGGGGGGTTGATTAGGGCTCTTAAAAGGTCTCGCAGGGCTCAGATGAATGGCGTACTTCGCCTTGAGGACTTGGATGAGAGTCTTTCTGTTCTGTTTCTATCATTCGTTGGGTTCGGGGCTGAGGGTTGCGGGTTAATCCTTGAAAGTTTAGGTTCAAGGAGTGTTAGGCAAGACAATGATTCGGGGCTCATGCCTGGCCAAAGCTGAAAACAAGCGAAATGATATCCACACCATGATAGCACAAGGACAGTGATTGTACACATGCTCATATTTTTGCGCGATCTTGTGCTGATAGATTCTTGCTTATCCTAGAAGCCGTGTTAGCATAGAAGGTGAAGATCACAGCGGTATTGTGATATTCATGGATCACATGATGGGTCTCAAGCAAAGACCTTCGGAACGCCATAGCCATGGCGTTCCGAAGGTCTTTGCTTG
>CAJNIZ010008104.1:2456-15151 GCA_905231905.1 Symbiodinium pilosum
AGTAGCAGCAGCAACAGTAGCAGCAGCTCACATAGCAGTCGTGGTAACAGCGTCACAGTCGCAGCAGTAGGAGTAGGAGGAGGAGTAGCAGCGGCATCAGAAGCCAGTTTTCACCCCGACCTCCCATGCGCGCTGCTTGTAGAACTTAGTGAGGTGTCTTTGGCCACTGTCACAGAGGATAGTGGCTACCACACCTGGGTTTTGGACGAGGCTTTGGAGTATAGAGTCTAGGTCCTAGGGATCAGGGGTTTCAGGGTTCAAGCTTAGGATTGACATTTTGGGCTGGAGGTTTGGATTCCGAAATTGGATGCTTTTAGAACATGCGGTCTGGTCAGCGTGCGGAGCCTCCATAAATTTGGGAAGATCTACAGATCAAGAACACCCAGTTTAGGGTTTAGGGAACAACCTTCAACTTCAAGCGCTAGGCCGTAAACCTTGCAAAAAAACTCACACCTAAGACGCTAGACCCGTGAGCCCTACACAACCCCTGAACCCCACCCAAACCCCAAGCCCTGAAATAAATCTGAAACCGTGAACCCCAAGCCCTAGACCCTAAACCCTCAACCCCTACATCCGAAACCCTACAAAAGTATAAGTAGTAATCAACATCGCCATGATTTTCATGCTTTGGGGGGTCGATCCGAAACCCCACAAAAGTATAAGTAGTAATCAACATCGCCATGATTTTCATGCTTTGGGGGGTCCAGGCACCCCCTAAGCCCTAAAGCCTGAATCCTACACCCTATAAACCCTAAGCCCTAAACCCTAAACCCTAAACAATACCTTGGCGCTGTTGGGCTTCAGCTTCCGCGCCAACTTCACAGCAGCGGCGCAGTTCACAGCTGCAGAGCTCCCAAGGAAGAGGCCCTCGTGGCGTAGGAGATGATGAGCCATGTCCTGGGCTTTAGGGTTTAAGGCTTTAGGGTTTAGGGTTTTAGGGTTTAGGGTCTAGGGTTTAGGGTTATATGGGGTATATATTGGGGTTATATACGGATAATGGAAAGGAAAATGGAAACTACTATTTAGGGTTTAGGGCTTACGGCGTATAGGAATGATAGTAATTTAGGGGAATGGAGACTCAAATGGAAAATGAAATGGAAGCTACTATTTAGAGCCTTAGGGTCTAGGGCTTGAAGGTTAGGGTTTACAATGTCGGGCATACGGGTTCGGGCTTGAGGATTTGGGGCGCGGGCTTAGTTTTAGGATTCCAGGCTTGGGATTGGTAGTCGTAGACCAGACTAGCCATCGAGACTGCTGCAAGGCTTAGCTTACTTGTGGTCAGTAGGGAATCCCTGTATGATATATTCCCTTACTCCATGCTAACCACCAAAAAAAGTTAGGGTTCTAGGATGTGACAGCCTTGTTGACGACGGTCGGGGCTCATGTTCTGGCCCTGTAGGGCTGTAACGCCACTGGTATGATCCTCCGAGATATTTGCTGCCTAAACCCTAAACCCGAACCAGACTGCATCTTCAGGACCCCGGTTTAGGGCTTAGGGTCAGGGACAAGACTGTGAGATGTTAGATCTACCCTCCCACAGCTGATGTGTACCCCCAGAACGGGCTTACAAAGAGAAGTGTCCTTTTGCTGGCAGCTTGCTAAACCCCACGTAAACCCTCCGTGCGTATTTAAAGAAGGGAAAAGCAGAATCTCTCCACACCCTGATGCAGGTAAAAATAATGCAGAATCAAATGGAAAAGAACTTGAGATGCAAACTGGATTTGGTAGGCCTCTTTTACGATTAAAAATAGGAACCTATTGAAGTAGAATACAATTTGGGGGTAAAGTGCAGTGCAGTTGTATAGATTTTGGTCATTAATTCGCTGTTCTAGTCGGTCCTGCATGGCTAAATACACGTGCTCTGGAAGATGCAGAGGAGTCTTGACTAAAACCTACATCCTCAAATCTTTGCAAGCTGAGAAGACTCACCTAAGAAACACAGCTGAACCCTACAACACTGAATCTTAGAAGGGAACCTAGAGATCATTTAGAGGGTGAATCCAAGGATCCCGTGGGAGTGTACCTGAGGAAGCCCCCCAAGCCCTGAAAAAACATTTTATAATCCTTATATACCCCTGTAGTACAGAAACCCTAACCCTAAACCCTAAATCCCAAACCCCTAAACCGTAAACTTTAGACCCTAAACCCTAAACCCCTAAACCCTAAACCCCTAAACCCCTATGTCATCCCTAAAACCCCCAAACCATGCACGGCGAAGCTGCCAAAGCTTCCTGGTCTGACACCCGCACCGCCTCGTCAATGCCGGGGGCACCTTCGAGTGAAGGTTTGTGTTAACGTAGACCCCTAATTAATGAACCCCCTCCCCTTTAAGGGCCTTAAAATTAGGTTCCTTATTATAATTCCTATGAAGGGGAGGGGGTTGATTAATCAGGGGTCTACTTTATCCTGTGAGGTTCAAAGTTTAAGCTTTGAGGGCTTAGGGGGTTAGGGTTAAGGGTTTTAGACTTAAGGATTTCAGTGTTGAGGGTTGTAGCGCTTAGGGCTTTTAGGTTTTAGGGGTTTAGGGTTGTGGGCTAGGGCGAAACACTTTCCCGTATGCCTTCCAAATTTTAACAAGGGCAGGCTTTGAGACTCTCAGCCCATGTCATTGGGCTCAGCCCTCCCGAAAATTTGAGCTTCCTGCAACACACAGTAGCCCGCGAAGGGCCACTTTTGAGCCCTCTTAGGCTTCCATGGTAGCATCGGGCAGGGTAAGCCCAGTAAGCTCAACCGTAAACCTTTACTACACTGCAAACCCTTCAGCCTTCTAGATCTTATAACCCCCTACCTCTAAGATGAAGCCCCGCAACACCCGGGAAATATAAAGTATTCCCATTGTGGTATATTTCAATTTCTTGGAAATAATTACCATTGGGGAGGGGTGTGTTTTATATTTGGGGGGGAGGGGGCTGCTAGATGTCCGACCGAAAACGAAGGTAAGAATAGAGACCCATGAATATCCCGTGTGGTCGCTTGGACCCTTAAACCTAGTCTGTTTAGCATCTTGATGAGGAGGGTAGATCTGGCCACTTCTGAGCACGTCTCCCTGTCTACCTCAACAAACACAGGTTAAAACCTCGAACGAGGTAAGATGGGGGGTCCAAAAATCAAAATAGGGCCTGGAGGTGCATAGTACGTTGTCTATATCAAGGTTAATGTAGACCCCTGATTAATGAACCCTCTCCCCTTAATAGGGATTATAATAAGGATCCTAATATTAAGGCCCTTAAAAGGAGGGGGTTTATTAATCATGGGTCTACATTATGAATTATAAAGGAAAAATGTCCAACTTAGCGGCTTCTACAGTAGACGTCTTTCAGCTCTCCCACCCATGGCCGCACGCTTCCCATACACAGCTCCAGCCTGTAACTCGAAGCCAACAAGCCGTAAATAAATTCTGACGCCTATGATAAAGCCTACTTAACCCTTACGCCCACATAAGGCTCAAACATCCTGCCATCCCTGAACCCTACCTAATAACCCCTACAGTAGTCGCCTTAAAAAAACCCTTGTACCCTCAACCCAAAGGGTAGTTTCCCAAAATAAGGCGGACCCCAATATAGACCCCAAAATATTACAATCCTTATAATGGGGACCCCCAAAAAGGTACCCCTAATTTTGGGAAACTACCAAAGCCCTTCAACCTCTCTAGGAAGCCCAGGCGCCCCCATTGTGACTAGGCAGGCCCAAGGCAAAGTTGGCCGTCAGTCGGTCATTTCCGATACCCTCCTCAGTTGACTTTTGGGTTTTGGGGTGTTGGTGTTTAGGATTAAGGTTTTTTGGGGCTGGGGTTTTGGGGTTTAGGATGTCGGGTGCTTGGGGGGTTGGTCTTTGGGCTTTGGGGTTTGGGGAAATGTTTTCTTGCAGATGTTCATGCGGGCTTCAGAGGCTTTGTGAGACTTCTTGGGCTTGCCAACGGATTTCTTAAGGGGATGTAAACAATCGAACGCTTGTCAAAGCTTTATGAGGTTCTATTCTCGAACTGTGCAGCGCCTTTGTTGCGAATATTGCTGATTCTTAGTGACAGCCACGCTCGTGGCGACGGCAACAAGCAGAACCTTCTTGTACGATGGCTAGGATTTGTACTATCTCACCCCTTGAAACTACTTCAAATTGTAATGAATTCACGAGTGCTTAGCTGATGTGACCTGTGCTTGCGACTTTGTACAAACAGGGGTGCCGTGTGGACGAACCTAGGGGTACCACTATGGGCTATTAGACCTTAAGGGTACCTTAATCTACCCTTAATAGGGTCCTAATAGGGGATTTTAAGGTCTAATAGCCCATAGTGGTATGTATGTGTAGAGAAGCTCCGCTTAAGCCCTACACCCTGAATGGGTGTTTGGGGTTTAGGGGGTTCCGTAAAGACTTAACTCCTTACTCTAAGGACTCCCAAACAAGGGTCTCCTTGGAAACTCTATACCCCAGATATCCCTATACAACCCCTACATCCCCTTCAGATGGGCCCTTGATGTTGGCAAACCTTCCCATCATTTGAATAGCCCAGCAGCTGCAATCGTATCTGTGCGGTGTCGACGTATGGAGCGCTCCTGCCAACAAACAAAATATGAGGAAAAGCAGGAACTGCGGCCCCAATATCAACCCGAAAAGACACGATAAGCTTTAATACGGGGACCCCCAAATGACCCCGACATGAATGTTTCTCACAAACATGTCCACTAAGCTGTGCAGGGACTGTTGGAGACCAAAAGCCTGACTGAGCCCTAGACTCAAAGTTCAAACCTTAAACTCTAAAGCCTCAACCCTGAACTCTATATCCTCAACACCCTAACCCTAAACCCTAAACCCTAAAACCCTGAAACCCTAAACCCTAAACCCTAAATCCAAACAGAGGAATAAACTCACACAGTGACTGCATCAGCTCCTGCTGTTCCGGGGCGTAGAGAACCCCTTTTGCCTAGGCTTTTCGGGCAGTCTGGACTTCGGGATACACTTGGCAGTGAGTTTGGGGCTTCGAGGTAGGGTCTATAAGGTTTGGGATCCTTAGGGCTTTAGGGTTTCGGATCCTTAGGGCTTACGATTTAGGGGGGTTTAGTGTTTGTGGTGTGAGGATTAGGGTTTAGGGTTTGGGGTTTGAGGATTAGGCCAAAGTCTGCAAGTCAGCGGTTTGGATTTCTCGGTCCGGGGAAATGTATGACACAGCTAGTTCACCTTCGCCTTAACACCATCCTAAAAAAATGCAACACTACTTCAGAAGACACGCTTAGAAGCATCCCTATGAGGGATCTCGAAGTTTGTTTTCTGTGCTTCCCATGAGCTATAGTCCAAACTCCTAGCATCCCTCTTCAGAACCCCTATAATACTCCCCTAATAATCTCCTATATAACCCCCTCTACGGCGTTTAGACTACAGCTCCTATTAGCCCCATGGCCCGAGCTCAGCTTCCCAAGCATACTTGGATGTATAGGGCTTCGGGTTCAGGGCTTTCGGTTGAGGATTTAGGTTTTAGGGTACTTATAGCTGGGTTAGTGGTATCAACTTGGATTGCAAGTGGTTGTGATTCTAGTTATCCTACTCATCACCGCCATTCTAACTACCCATGAATCTGACAGGAGCCTGCGCTGCCCAGAACATGCAGCTTCCTCATTGAAAGCCACTGCTACAGACCCAACTCTGGGATCATTATAGGGATGCTATGGGAATTCCACCTCGACTGTCCTACGCATCCATGAACTCATTCCTTCATCCCCTACTAACTAAAAAGGCAACAACTCAACTTGCTACCTGAAACCGTCGACCCCACTCTAGACGCGTGTCTTTGTCTACCATTCAGCGGCTCACTCCATCATCAGGCTCAGAACGCCGAACCAGAAAGCTTACACCGCAAACTCGGAACCTCAATCTCAAACCTCAAACCAGCAAAGCCAATCTTTAACTGAGGGGGCGGGGGGGGCAGGGCCAAAATGTGTGCTTCCACCTCTGGGGTACGCCTGGCCTTAAACCGTGGCCAAGTGGCAACCTTGTAGTAGAGAGAGGAGCCCGAGACATCCTGGTTCCCAAAGGGTCCATGTGGTATATAAGATATACTTGGGCCCCAGGAGCAGCAATATGGGAACCCGTTTGGGCCCTAAGTATATGCAATATACCTGCATGGACTCTTTGGGATCTCCAGTGGAAGAAATGAGAGGCAGAAAAGGGTTAAGAGCTAGCTTAAACTGGAATCCTGGGTGACCACACAAGCATCTTGCTACGTGGTTCAGGGTTTAGAGCTTTGGGCTTAAAAAGCCCTATGACGCGGGACTCCTAGATTGAGGCTTCAGGGCTTAGATTCTACATGACTTCACTTTAAAATCCACCGGCGACTTGCGTAAGACCTGATATGTCCCTTGCTGGAGATACCCAATTACAGTCTCCCTTAAGTAGATAGAATATGGCTTTGGGTATATTACAACAAGATCCCTATATACCCCATATTCTATCTACTTAAGGGGGACTATATCCTGCAACCCTTTTTCAACCCTGAGGCCCCCCAAGTGCGTGGACTCGTAAACCTTGCGGTTCATGTTGTGGGTTGCTGCCCGCCCGCCCGCCCGCCCTTCTAGTCTACCCCCCTCAACTTCAGAGCGCCATGTCACTGCATGGTTTGGTTTCTTGGGTTTCAGGCTTAAGCTTCAGCAGTTGAGGTCTCAGGTTTAGGAGACCTGGCTTAAGGCTTATGAGTTTAGAACTGAGATTCAAGGATCTCAGCTCAGGGCATGCGAACAAAACAAAACCTTGCTGTCCACTTTGACCAAGCATCGGCCAAACAGATCCTGACGTCCGGCTTCCTCTCCTTCAAATATCCTGGGCCCCATTATATAGGAGTACGATGAATATAGGGATTAGGAATATTGGAGATATAGAGTTTACCGTTGCGGGTTTCATATGGAATCTCAAAAAGTGATATACAGGGTACTATAAGACTTTCATGGGGAGAAGTCCAGAATAATGACAAGAAGGGTTTTAGGGGCGGGTGGGGATGTTGTCGAAACTATGAGTACGCTATGTATTGCGGGCCCTCATGATATCATGGGGTGAAGGGGTCGAGGCTGGAGAAAAGAGAGCTAGAGCTTACCCTTGCTGGCAGTATGGTGGTATGCTGGATGCTAAAGTTTGAGGATCACGAAAGGTTCAATAACATGACAAGGAAGAACTTGTCTAGCTTGCTCGTGCAACCTGTTGTGCCAGCAAGCTCACGACAAGTGTGCTCAGAATGAGAAGTTCGTGCTGCTAGGGCCCCACAACAGCTCTAAAGCACCACAAGCCTGAAGGACGTGAAACTAAAAGAGCGCACTAACGTTCACCTTTCAACACCCGAACATCAAAGCCCTTAATGTGGATGCAGGAAATCTTGCACCCCTTAGGATGCTGCCCGTACCGTACCTCCTGGCGTCTAAGGCATACAGGGTAGTGCAAGCTTCCCTCCACCCACGTAAACTACGTAAACTCTACACCCTGAACCCTCAACCCTAAACTCTGAATCGCAAACCCTGAACCGCAAACCCTCAACCCTCGACTCCAAGCCCTGCACTCTAAGCTCGAGCACCTCCATCTCAACCCCTGCCTACCTAATGTAAATCCAAGGGGTACATTCCTAGGGCAACACCTTAACACAAGCCACTGAGCCATACATCGACATCCCAATTGCCTTCTGCAATAATCCTGAAATACTCGGGTATATGGTATATGGGCTAATGTTATGGGTATAAAGGAATGGCGAGATATGGCCTATCAGCATGGGCATTTCTCAACCTGATCCCCAGATCAGCCTCAACAAGCACCCTCATCATCCCCTTGCACGCCCTCTATACCCCTGAGGTCCAAGGACCCCCTATCCCAAACACTGAAGCCAGAGCACTTAAGCCCCAAACCCTAAACCCTTGCGCTCCCAGTCGCTGCCCACGCCGGCTAGAGTGCCCCCAGTGCCGGCGCTCATGACGAAGGCATCCAGGGAGCCTCCGTTTGGGGTTTAACAAGCAAGCAAGAACAAGGTTTGTGAGTCCATGCTTGAAGCCAGGGAACTCTAGGAAGGCACATGAGCTATAGTCTAAACTCCTCGTACCCCCCTTAATAACCCCTATACTACTCCCCTATACAATCCCCTATATAGCCCCCCCTTTAAGGAGTTTAGACTATAGCTCACATGGGGGTTGAATGTGACATGGAATCTGTAGAGTTGGCAGTGGCATTCTGGGGACATATCAACAAATAACAAGCTCCTCCTGCAGACAATGACTGCAAACTTACCCTGAGTTACCATAGTGATGAATCCCTCTATTCTAATCATACATCCATAGTATGGTAGCTTAACTTACTTTCCTTAACAGAAGCCCAGGTGACCCAGGAGCCTTCGCACTGCCCCCACAGCTCTGGTCCAGTACCCTCATAGTGAGCACGGTAGTTTGCAGGGCTCTCGAACTGGTCAGCAAACAGCGCGGCGCCCTCCCCCTCCTCTGCATTCAGCCGCTCCGCGTGCCGCCGTGCCACATTGACATAGTGCTCGGGGCTGGAGATGCTTGCAGGCCGCACCAGCTGCACGGTGGCGCCGAACCGCTGCAGCAGCTCTGCTTTCTCAGAGGCCTGGTCGTCGGGTAAAACCACGTGCACTCGGTAACCGCGAGCAGCCGCGGCCAGGCAAAGTGAAATCCCTGTACTCCCAGAGGTGCCCTCAACCACCGTACCGTTTGGGCGGAGCAGCGCAGCAGCTGCAGCCTCATCCAGAATCTGCCGCGCAACGCGGTCCTTCTGGCAGCCACCTGGGCTTAGGAACTCGGCTTTGCCCAGGATGCGGCATCCGGTCCCTTGCGAAAGGCATCGGAGCTCTACCAGCTTGGTATTCCCAACCAGCCCAGCAAATCCAGGCCGCAAAGCTTGTGCGGGGCTCTGAGGCACGGAGTTGGGTTCCGTGGCCTCTGCAGGACGTGCAGGAGGCGTGGCAGATTGACTGTACCTGCTTCCGTCGGAGCTGTCAGGTGCACCTACCATGCTGGCCTCCAGGTGGTTCCGGAGCTTGGAGAGTGTCCTGATGCTTTTATCTGCGCACAAACAAAGCCCTTGTTTCTCTCAGACATGCGTGGCATGTACGAAACACCATAAATTCTAAGAAGCCGAAACAAGTCTCCGCTGGACTGCCGTGCAAGTGGTGTCGTCCCGGTCAAGGGCTTCAAGAACTGAAGGTGGCAATGACCCAGTGACCTTGCACTCGGCATGGTGCTGCTGTGCCTCCTGCGCGGTCATCAGCACAAGATTGCCCAGGTCCGGAGGTTTTCTGTGGTCCCACCGTGTCAGCGCCATGTCAGAATGCTTTGCTCCAGTGACCCGGCTCAAGGCGCTGCGAGCTCGCCAGATGTAGTCTGCCACGCAGCCCACTCCGTAGAGGTCTGGCAGCTCGGCACCTGGCTCCTGGCGCTCCAAGTTGTGGCGCAACTTCTTCCAGAAATTCATGCCGCAGGGGTCCGCTTGCTGCGGAACCCGCCCGCCTGTGAGGCGCAAGATGGCAGTGGCAGCGGCGGTCACGCCGAGCTGAAGTCGGTGTTCGATCCCAACATCTCCCTGCAAGCCTTTGGCCCAAAGACCGCCCTCCTGGGAGTGGACCACGTCGATACCGCTGAAAGCATCCTCATCAGTTGCCCCTAGCTGCTGGACTAAGCGCTGCCGAAGTGCAGCCGTGGCCGGCGATGCCCAGACTTCGCATAGCTTGGCCACGGTGACGCGCGAAGGGTCTGCTGCACACAGGGTGGGACATGCTGCCACGGAGATCACCGGTATTCGGTGTTGCAAAGCGAACCTCATCAGCATCTCTTTCCCTGCACTTCCGCCCATGCAGTCCAAGAACATGTCAGGAAGCCGCCCATCGTCACCAGCGCCTAGCAGTTGAACCTCTTGGCCAGACACCAGGTGTTGATGCCGGACCTCGACTCTCAGATGCGGCAGCACCTCCTGCATCAGCTCTGCGCACACATCCACCTTTAGCCGTCCATGGTCCGCAGCTCGGGCCAAAGCATGGCGGGTGCTGTTGCTTGTTCGGCTCCCATCCACCAAGCGCAGTCGCGCAACGCCGGCTCGGACCAAGAGTATTGCGGCAGCACTGCCAACGGCTCCCAAGCCCACAATGGCCAGGAAGGAGTTGCAGAGCTTCTTGTGATTCTCCTTTTCGGCACGTTTAGGCACAAGGTATTGTTCTCAAGAGTCCCTCAGTTAGCAGTCCTCCCCAAGGAACGACGAGCTTCTTGAAAGCTGCTCCTCCAGCAGTGCCTGCTCTTCCTGGCAACGAACGGAAATCTTCCACACTCTGCCGGGAGACGTCCGTTTGTGTCTGGTACCCTCCCCTGAAACATACCATGGTCTCAAGGAAATACAATAACAACCAAAAAGCTTGCACAGCACCGCTCCAACTAAAATTGTCGCATTTACATCCTTCTACATAGCGGAGGAGGTGGGGTACCGAAAAACTCATTTTGAATGGCCTGGCTACTGGAGGAGTCATCACCCGAGAGTAGAGCCGTAATACATTACTTGTGCCGTTGGTGAAATGACGGAATATAATCCCTACTATTTGATTTGCTCTCTTATTCCCTACAAGCGACCAGTAAATTTTCTTGTGCCGGGATGCAGGACTTGAGGCCTTCTGCTAGTGGACGACTCTAGGCATGCGCATACCCAGTTGTGGTAAACAGTCATTACCCCAAAGCAAAACTAAACCTCAAACCCAGAAATCTAAACCCCCAAAACAAGGAGTTCCTTACCTAGCCCTTCCATCTACCCTCTGTATACCCCAAATAGGGACCATATTTAAAGGGTACAAGGAGGGTTCTGGTACAGACTTGACCTTCTGAAATCTCAACCCCAATATAACCCAGATATATACCCACTATTCTAGTTTCTGTTTTCTTTTCCATTATCCCTATATAACGCCTATACATCCCTATATACCCTATTATACTGTAGTAGTTTCCATTTTCTCTTCCATTATCCCTACAGACCTGACCTTGGAGCTACTGGTCCTCATCCATGAACCCTAATATAACCCTAATACAACCCCAATACAACTTCAAAATAGCTGGTCCTCATCCATGGCTGCGGAGCGCCCGGCAGCTTGCCGAGCAGGCGGGCAAAAGCTTTCGCCCCTGCCCTGCGGTGCACAGGTTTCAGGATTTGGGCGTGGCTTTCGTGGGCTGCTGTTGGGGGACTTTAGATTAAGTTACATAATATGGGTATATTCTAAATGATGCCGTTTCCTGATTCTAGTGACTTATATAATTTAACTTCTTTAACAGCAGCCCAGTTTAGGCTGTCAGGTTTGGGGCTTCCGATTTGGGGCTTTGGGTCTATAGGCTATAGGTTTAAGGTTTGAGTTTCAGGTGTTCGGGTTCTCAACTTAGGGGTTGGGCTCTAGGTTTTTTAGGGCACGTAAAGGGGAAGGGAAGATTGTGGGTTAGGATTCGGATTTGGGTTACCGTTTTGTGGAGTTGTGCATTTGAACTGTAACGTTGATAAAGATCAAGAAATAGATGCGACGTTTAAGTAGAGGGCCGAAAACACCGGCCCAAATGTTCCATAATGCCTTAGTGTCCTTATTTTAGGGAGCCCTCAAAGAGGAACCCCTAAGACATTTTTGAATGTCGACCCTCAAGGTGACTGCTGTCTACCCCAAGCAGACCCCAAGCACGCCAAGATCTCTATCAAGGGATCCTGCACAGTCTGATATGGGGGTTTCCCAAAATTAGGGGTACCTTTTTGGGGGTCCCTATAATAAGGACTATAGTATATTGGGGTCTATATTGGGGTACCTTAATTTTGGGAAACTACCATATACCTGGACCTGAAAAGTAGGTAGAATAATGGCCCAACATCCTTAGAAATAGCCCAACACACCATTATTCTACATACTTTTAGGGGTTCAGGTACGTACTCCTGGAATTACTGTATAAACTGCCTGAAAGCCTTTTTCCAACAAGCATTGTCACTCAAAGTGGTTTCTCAACATGAGGCCACTAGGATCCGAGGACAGATATTTTCGGGGGCTGCTTAAAGAGATGTTTGATCAACTGCCCCTTCTGACTCTAGCGCACAAGACCTGAGAAATCTCCTGCAAATCCGCACACCAAGCTTCACAATGCCTTCAGCGCTTAAGGTTGAGGATCTCAGGTTCAGGGGTCCAGGAATTAGGGTCTAGGATTCTGGTTTCAGGATTTCGCGTCTGGGGGGCTGGGCTTTACAATTGTTGGAGGGTGCGGGGCAGAGCGTAGGCTTACATCTTAAGGTTTTGGATTTAGGGTCGGAGGCTATGGTTTTAGGGCCCAGAACTTCTAGTGCCCCTTGAGTATAGATAGAAGATGGCTTTGGGTATATTATACTAAGATCACCATATACCCCATATTCTATCTACTTAAGGGGGACTATACTACATATTCCTATCACCCCAATAATATGCTATAGTAGCTTCCATTTTTTATATTACCCTATATTCTATCTACTTAGGGGGGGACTATATTCCTGAACCCTAAACCCCAAACCCTAAACCCTAAATCCTAAACCCTAAATCCAAACCCTAAACCCTAAATCCAAAACCTTAAACCCTAAATCCTAAACCCGAAACTCTAAATCCAAAACCTTAAACCCTAAATCCTAAATCCTAAATGCTAAACCCTAGACCCTAAACCCTAAATCCTGAACCCTAAACCCTAAATCCTAAA
>CAJNIZ010008105.1:0-15145 GCA_905231905.1 Symbiodinium pilosum
TCCAAGCATATGGGTGGTTGTCAAAATTATGGTCCCTTTTTGGGTACCCTAAATATTAGGTGCCGTACTATAATAGGGATCCAAAAAGGGACCGTAATTTTGACAACCACCCATATCAGCTATAGTCTAAGCCCCTTAAACTTGTATAGGGGCTATTAAGGGGTATACTAGGAGTTAAGACTACAGCTCACATAGAGTAGGGCTTATCGCGTTCAGGATTTGGGGTTTTGGGGGTTCAACGTATATAGCTAGTAGATGATTCCCAAGACCTAAATAATGATGTCTAGCATACTAATCCCGAAGTATATGATGATAGTATACTGCACCCTCAGGGCTAGGGTTTAGGGCTTAGCTTTCAGCAATCTCTGATGTAACTGATGTCCAAACATGTGGAGGTTCCCATAGGGATGGGATCCCCGTAATAAGAAATATAATAACTTGGTTAGGTGGACCCCCCACCGAGTAATAGTGACTATAAGGGATAATAGGGATTATATTAGGGTCCTGTTATATTCGTATTCTATCACTATTACAGGGTGGGGGGCCCACCTAAAATCTAATATCTTGGGGTCTATGCTGGGGTTCCGAGGGTTTAGGGTTGCAGGTGATGCGTGCATGATGCGGTCCACATCTAAGGGTTTGTCGCGAGGTCGGAGAATTGCCAGCTCGTGGCAATGCGAACCCTAAGCCCTGAACCCTAAACCTCCAACCCTACACCCTATACCCTAAATGAAGTGAGACAGTGATAAGTGATAACATCAACACAAACACGGATATGAGCTATAGTCTAAACTCCTAGTATCCCCCTTAATACCCCCTTTAATTGTCCCCTATATTATCCCCCTATATAACCCTCTTTAAGGAGTTTAGACTATGGCTGATATGTTGACAGTGTTTGTAGTACCCCGCACAGCAGAGGCCAGGCATTGCACACTTACAAGCAACGGACATCTGGGAGTTTTCAAGCTCGCCCCAAATATATCCTTCTGTTATAGGGACTCCCACATAAACGCCAACCTCTTGGTACTAAACACGCTCTCACTTCTAGATCCCACTGCACGCCCAGCATACGAAGTCTCTCAAAAGGAATACTTTACATTAGCGGGGGTTGTGTGGCGGTTGTGGCATAGGGGGGTGGAGGGGATGATTTATCAGTAGGGACGTGATTAATGGGGGCCGGGGTGCCGAATGATTACTCTTTTCGCTTTTTGGCACCTTAAACAAATATGATGGGGTGGAAAATGGCTTAAGGCTTTGGGTTCTGGGATACCCTGCCCATGGAACCAAAACGCAGCCAGGCAGCACAGTTGCTCGAAAACCCTCACACCACCCTTGGCGTCCAGCACCTGAGCAATGCGCTTTTGCTGGCTGGCTTTAGCCGGAAAGAGTATTTTCGCCAAAAAATGAAATAATATTGCCCTACATAAGGTACTACCGACATCCATATGAAAACTGATACCCACCTGGCAGAGAGTTTGAACCTTGACGCTGAACGTTTAATGTTTTGGAGAGTCTCTGGCCTACCATGGTGCTGATATGCAATTCCCCTGTGGAGTAGTATGTGTACATCCCAAAAGAATCTTTCAAAATGACGCGGGAACCGCTGGGTGGGCTTTAGGATTCACCCAGCCCCAAACTGACATGGAAACCGGCCATTCAACCCTAAACCCTAAACCTTGCACCCTGATTAACCCCTAATCCTTATAATCCCCACACCGGAAACTCGAATCCCTTTACCCTTCATGCTGTTTGTGAGGAGAGGTGTAGTCCAAGGCAGGGCAGTGTAGGGTTGAGGGTGAAGGGTCACAAGGCTTTAGGGGATTGATCTGTTGGGGTTTCCGATGCCCGGAACCCTAAACACTAAACCCTAAACCCTTTAGGGGATTGATCTGTTGGGGTTTCCGATGCCCGGAATCTCACACACCAAAATGCCATTTGAAGCTTCGTCTGCTTGCCTTCTAGTCCAGGGGTCACAGTCTGGGATATTCAGGTGAGTAGTTTTTTTTGGTGGTTAAACCCAGTAAGATTATATTCCTCATATGAAATACTATACCCAAAAGGAGGACAACATAATCTTACTCTATATTGGGTACCAAAGTATGCCCAAACAAAATACTACTCATGTGGCTCCTTTGGTACAACAACACACGTGCTGCATACATACGGTCTAGATGATAGTTCTGACAGCATTGGACCTCAAAACCCTTTCAAAGGCCATGGACGCCTCCAGGTGGGGAGTTACAGTATCAGGCGGGTATCACGTGGGTATCCTTCAATCCGGCCTATGTAGCCCGATATACCCCAATTGTTTGTGTACTATCCTTCTATGCACCTTGTTTTTGTGGTGCGCTTAGCATGAGAATGCCCACATGGACATGTCTTAAGTTAACCTGACCTCAACTGTACTAGAACCCCCGCGATTGCCAAGATTGTACTGTCCGATTCCCATCTGTAAGGGTCCAAGAAGGCAAGTAAGGATGCTCCCAGAAAACCCTAAACCCTAAACCCCAGACCTTAAACTCCAAACCCCAAAGCCTGAATCCTAAACCCCTAAACCCTAAACCCCAAAGCCCTGATGTTTGGGACCTTCTCAAGTGTAGACTTCTCCTCTGCAAGCCTCCTTGCAGCCTCAGGACTTCAGAGTTTTTATTGGGGTTTAGGGTTTGGAGTATAAGGTTAAGGGCTTAGGGTTTGGGGTTTAGGGCTTAGGGTTGCAGTTCAAAATGGCTTCTGGGTAAGAACGATAAGCCTTAAAAGGAGAAATTCCAGCAGTCTGTGGCTTCCCCTTCGCCTCAATGTCAAACACTCCCTGTTTGGGCTCAGGGTTTGGGGTTTGGGGTATAGGGTTTAGGGCTCAGGGTTTAGGATGCGTGCTTGAGATCAGAGGGTACTTGGACGGTCAGAGGGACTTAGTAAATCATATAGCAACCCTAAACCCTTAACCCCCCACTTTCTGGGTTGCCCCTAAACCCACCCCCCGAGTGGGTGTGTTTAAGATGGGCGGAAGCACATCGGAGGCCACTGATCGTCAGGGTTTCTCTTACGGTGTGAGTGCCTGTAGGTGCTTGAGTCGAAAGGCACCCAAAACCCAAAACCATTTAAACATCCACTGGTTTAACGTCAAATCCCTAAGGAAGCAATTTCTCGAGGCCCTAAACCCACCCTAGCCTGCAAGAACTAAAACGGAATCCCTAAGCTCCAATCCCTCCGCAGTCTACATCTCAGCACTGGGAGTAGCTGTCAATACCTGAAACCTAGGGATTTGGGATTTTCACGGGTTCAACCGCTACTCGTCCCTATATCACTCCCCACCAGGTTGGCCTCAATTAATCTTAATCAGCCCGCCTATGCTTACTCTTTCAAATTCCCCGCAAAATCTGCGCCAACAGAGTTTCTCGATATCAATGAGGGCACCACTCTACGTTGATGTTGGTGGAGCCAACGGCTTCTAATTAGACGTATAATCATAACACCCTGCCTCCAATGAGACACACTCGTTTAACCCGTGCGAAGTTTCAAGTACGATGCCCGCGTCTTGCTTGAGTCTATTCATTGTTTCTACCCACACCCTCCAATGTAGTTCCGTTTTGGGTAGTATATTAAAATCCCGTACTAAATAACCCTAATGGACCCAAAAAGGAACTACATAGGCTTGGGTAGACCCTCAAACCAAGCCCCAAAGAACCCAGATACGCATGTGAGTAATGTTTGTTTGTAGTGAAACCCAGTAAGATAATATTCCTTATATAAAATACTATACCCAAAAGCAGGATATAATCTTACTCTATATTGGGTACCATAGTATTATTCACGGACGTCAATCAGTCATGAGAATCAGGTGCTGAGCACTTTGGCTCCTCCAATAGTGAATAGTTTAGAGTAATTACAGGCGAGCGATAATGGTGGAAAGATCATCAGTGATCTTCTGACAAGAGTTAAGTTTTTCAAGCAGTACGCTGCGAGGATGAAGCTGGGCCTGGTGGCATGGTCGGTGAATTTTGTCCGGAGATTGGACAAAATTGAGTAAGACGGAACAAGAAGAGCATACTGGGATGTCTTCAGACCAGCACACCTCAGGCAAATGGGGAAGATTTCTAGAATCAGAGGCTTCCAAGTGCTGTCCGATGGAGCGCAGGACAGACAAGAAAAAATTGTGTTGGCACACAAATTGACGCTTAGTGGATTTAGGGGGAGACCATGAGTTTGAATGTCATCTGCATTCAAGTGAATCCAGAAAGAGATGGGCTTTGCGGTGACAGATCTCACCGTCGTGCAATTAGAATTTTTTAAGGCGGACCTTTCCCATCTTAAAAGCCTGGTTTGTTTCGTCTTCCAACCCATAGGGGACTAAGAAAGTCAGCCCTGAGGGGGGATAATCAAGATCGGGAAAAAGGGAAACTAATTGTGCAACGTCAAGGAGGTGATGTTTGTATTGCATGTTTCTGCTAATGGCGATCTGAGTTTGCAACTCAAGGAACTTCACACAGGTGTCTCTCAGGTCCCAGGGAAAGGCAGCAAAAAAACCATCACGGAAGGTCCTGGCTGAAGGCATGCGGGGGCACCAGTGGACTTCAGCATCTTCGTCAAATTGAAACGACCCAAAATCAGGATGTTCAGGCCATGCTTCTTGCAACATAGTGAAAGAAAGATTTTTAAATTTCCATATGACCGTTCCAAGATTTGGACATCTGTGAACAAATGAGGCAAGATTGCCACCTTGTTGCATGATCCCCAAATAAACCCTAAACCCTAAACCCCTAAACCCTAATGGGTACCGTAGTATCCCCAAAGAAAATACTACTCATGTAGAATTTACCTTGTGGGCACCTTGAGCTCACAGAATTCTCCCTACACTACACATCTACTTTGGGGCCTAATAATGAGTTTTTAGGGCCCAAATACTATGATATTAGTGGTATTTGGAAACTAAAAACCTACTATTTGGGTCCTTGGACCCTGAGGGTAAAGCAGGACACTATAACATCTCAACCTACAGGATGTTTCAACCAAAATGTCTTCCCTTCCACGCTTGAAAGCTCAACCCTTAACCTATTCTCACGCGATACAAAACTCTATGACTATACCGCTAGACCCTACCTATTGGCCTACTTGTTGGGTGTGGGAAAAGTCTGCATCCAGCTTCCATGCACTACGCTCATAGAACTACACAGAAGTGTGAACATCCCAAATAACGACCCACCCCCAATCACCCTATACCCGAAACCCCTAAACTCTTTATCCACTGTAGCCTCTCTTAAAGCTCAAGCCCGACACTGGGGGTGCGGCCATTTCTCGAAAAGTGCGATTCTTTCTCAGATGTGGTCTCCTCGCCCAAGATGGATTGGCTAACTGCTTATAATCACCCAGTAGTAGGTAGAACATGGGGATCTCATTATGATGTACCCGAAGCCATATTCATTCCTTAAGGGGGACCATAGGGTGTGGGGTTTAGGGTCTACAGGGCTTGCAGTTTACACTGTTTTTTTGAGAGAAAAGGTTTAGGTCTAGATACAACCTCAAACTTGTTTTTTGCCATAACGAGTATCGTGGGATGCCTTTTGAGGTCTGGAAACCTTTATAGAATCCTAAACCCTATAAACCCCAAACCCACTACCTGTGGTCAGGACCCCCGTGAACTTCGAAGTTCCGGTCCACCTGCATACGGAGCCTACTGCCCCTGCGGCTTTAGCCGAAGAAGAGGCTGCAAACTTTGTTCAGGCCGACTGTGGGCACTTTCTGCACATCTACACTACTTTCCCAAAGTGTCCATGTAAGTATATAGTATATACTTACGGCCCAAAGGGGTTCCCATATAACAGCCCCGTATAACAACCTTAAAACCCATTTAGGGATGTGCCCTGAACAAAAAACGGCAAACATGGCATGATAACCTTTCCGACCGCCTAAGGACTCGATCCAGGACCATTAAGCACGTAGACTGCTACTACCTTCTTCAACAAGCTGTTTAATTATGTGGGGTTTGTCAGAGCGAGGTTAAGAGAGGGACCCGGAGATTTTAGGTTAAGGCTTGGAAAATGGGATCGGTCCCGAGAAAGGGCTTCTTACCTTGCTTGCAAAACCTTGCGAATCTATGCCTTGATTAACCCTAACTTCCAGATTTTCATTTCCTACTATGTAATACTGTATATCCCTGAACATCCCTAACCCTAAACCCGGCATCCCTAGACACGTACATACGTTTATGACCGCTACATATCCGTTTACCTCGAAGCAAAAAGCCTTGAGACGACTGTCCTGGCATGCAGTGAATTCAGAACCTCTTGTGCCTTCGCACAAGCGGCATCTACCTGACCCAAGAGCTTAGGGATTCGGGCTGATTATGGCCTAGTTGTTCTCCTTGTGTTGCACCACTAAAATCCTAAATGCGCAGGAATTCCCGATGTATAAGGTATAGTAGGTGGCTGCTACCTGATGCAGGGACATGGGCCTACTTGGAAACACTACTGTAGATCCATCTAGAACAGGAGGCATAAGAGGTCATAACTACCTCTTCATCTTGCAAGAAGCTAGAACTACCTTTTTATACCACAGGTTCATCCCTACCCCTGCCCTGGCACTGGGACCTGTTGCTGGGTGGCCAATTTCTGTTTTGCGCTCATTATGGTCTTGATTCGTGAGCATAGAGGGCGGGGCCTGCTTTCAGCTCCCGTAGCTTCAGGGCCACAAGTTTCACATGTTGGGTTTAAGGTTCAGGGTTCTCTTCTCGATACACCACTTATAGCCAGCTAATTAGGGGGCTCCTCTTCTACCAGTCAAGCAGAAACTGCGCACGTCCCTTACAGTACACTGGCCAGCAACATGAAAACATTAAGATCGAATCGTTCTCGAAGCCTATAGTAAACGAACCACCGAAACAGGCGCTCCCCATACACTGGACAGCTTTGTTGTCAAGGGATTAGGGCCAGTGTAGGGTTTAGGGCTTAGTAGTGTTGACTGGCCACCCGGCTATCCCCAAGAGAAAGCACCAGCTGGAAGGGGCAGTGTCACAAAAGTGAGAAGGATGCCAGTCCCATAGCTTTCAGAAGCCTGTAACCCCAGGTACCTACAGCTTAAGGGTTTAGGGTTTAGGGTGTGCATCAGTGGATGCGCGCGGGGTGTGCACCTTTTCTTTAGAGTCAAGGGCGCGCACCCTATCGCGCGCTTGCGCAGCTTAGTAGTCCCACCCCAGCCACCCAAATGATGCTTGTTTTTCTAAGAGTCCTACCCCCCAACTTCCCCTAGCAAAGGGGGCTTCCTAGTTATTTTTCTCCCCCAGGTCTCCTGTTCACTCATGGTCGCCGCCGCCGAAAGCACCAGAAAAAAATATTTGAGCAACGCATAATGGCAGCGGAGGCCTTGGCCGGCCTCCACACGTGGATCTCTTGGGTTGATGTACAGGATGAAGCCTACAAAGCCTTTGCAAGCGCAAGCACTTATCAAACTCTTGGGAGTTTGCACTGGGCACCTAACCCCTAAAAAAGGGCAATGGTGCTGCGTTACAGTAGACAGCGCTGTGAGAGGGCATCCGGGGGATTGTCCTGGGAGGCTTTACCCTCCCAGGCCCGCAGCTTCGATATGGTGCCAGGACGGAGGCCTGTCCTCAGAGGCTCGAGCTGCCATGTATATGGTCAGCGGCGCTCTGGCCAGTTTAGGGCTTCGTAATGACTATTCAGAAGTAATACCCGGACCCCCAAGGTCTGTAGAATGAAAGCCTTCAAACCAAAATACAGGTGTTCAGGCAATTACTATGGATTTTTGGGATGTCTAGGTAAACCGCGAACCTCAAATCCTAAACCATAATCCCTGAACCCTAGACCCAAAATCCTAATCCCTGAACTCTAAACTGCTTACAGGGAATCGAGCCAACCTGCGCGCTTGCATTTCGCACAGATAGCGTCCTTGCGTTAACGAGACCTTAGCAGGACGGAAGAACAAGATAAGATTTTGGGATTTATTTCAGAGGAAGAACTAAGATATGACCTTGGGATGTAGAATCTTAGAGAAAGGATGGGACATTGGGATTCCCGGGTTTAGGGTTTAGGGCGGATGATTTGGTGTTTCCATGGCCTATAGCACGGCCTTTTGGGGGTCTAAGGTTAATTATTCTGGGTAGGGTTGAATGAGCTTAGATAGTCCGCGTGCAGGGTTCCCGGGACTGCAACAATGAATTTTAGATAGGGTTCAGCTAAAGGGGGGAGGTTTAGTTGCATAACTATGCTAGGCGGCCTTCCTTGTATGTTCCGATGGGACGAGCTGCTGGAACTCTCAGCAACGGCGATCAAATCTGGAACGTGGAGCCACTAGGCGCTCTGAGTCTCCGCGACTAACTCCAACCCGAAGCCCAAGTGACTAACTTAACATGCACAACCCTACTCCTAATCATTGATCCTCAGGCCCTAAGAGATGGCATGCTTCTTCTTCCGTGCTGAAACGGACGGTACCATTCTCGGAGAAGAAAAGATACCAGTTTAGATGCCAAATGACTGCCCTACTGAACATCCCAAACCCCAGAATAAGCTTTGCCAAGCTACCATAGAAGCCCTATATACTATGGTTTTTGGAAGCTACTCGTCTTGCCAAGATGCTGGGCAAAGGCCCAATTGCCGGCCCAGTGTAGCCCGGATGCTGCAACAAGGGACAGGAAGTACCAGGATCGAGGGCACAGAAACTCGGGGTTGGAGGTTAGGGTTGTGCCCAAAGGGTCCAATATTCTGAATTCTGCATCATTTTCATGTCACAAGAATCTGAAGGCATGGCTTTGCACACCTGCCCAGTCAGCTCTGCATTCCAGCTCCGACTGCGTATCTGAAGCAGGTACACCCTAAACCCTAAACCCCCTAAACCCTAAACCCTGAACCCTAGGCAGGTAAACAAACAAGGGACAGGATGTCAACCCTATTCAAGCACAAAGGCACGATGCTCAGGCGCATGGAAAACTAAACCCTAAACCCACTGTAACCCCATTGTAGTAGTTTCCATTTTCTTTTCCGTTATCTGTATAAAACACCAACATATAATTCATTTTAAGAGACCTATATATACCCAATAAAACCCAATGATCGTTACTCCTTATAAGTCCCGGTTCTTTTTTGAGCTCAGGCCCAGCAATGACAATACATGGAAAACGAAAGAGAAAGTAGATTCAAGAAGTAAGCTCTGTCCACATCCCCGAAACATGTAGGTCCATGCTACAGACCCACAAACGGTATCCATGATGCTTCGTGCGAAGAAACCCTCACGTGCGCGCGCGCAAGAAAGTTTCAGATGCTGTTACTAGGGACTGTTCCTAGAAGGTTCCAGTAATCAATATCCGGGTGCTTAGTTTGGGGTGCTGAAAAATAGTAGCTACACTGCAGGCTTTGGGTAAGTACGGCTTCGGCTGCTTCGCCGTGGTTTGAGGTCACATGTGCCATTGTCTAAACTCCTAGTATCCCCCTTAATAGCCCCTATGGTAGTCCCCAATATAACCCCCTATAGAACCCACTTGAAGGAGTTTAGACTATGGCTCACTTGGTTCAGAGTGTAGGGTTTGCAGCTTTAAGTTCACGGGTAGGACTGTCACAAAACCCTAAACCCTAAACCCTAAACCCTAACCTTGGACCTCTAACCAAATAGCTGAAGCAAAACGGGAACTCCTGGATGCTGAGCCCGCGGACAACTTGATCACCGACACCCTACATAAACTACCCTACACCATCCTAAACCCTAAAGCCTAAGCCCTGAACCCTGAATCCTAAACCCTAAACCCTAAGCCCTGAACCCTGAACCCTGAACCCTAAACCCTGAACCCTAAACCCTGAACCCTGAACCCGAAATCCACTCCTCATCTCTAAGCACCACGTCCTACACCTTCCACTACATCCCAACCCTAATGCTGGCTTGCAGTGTGCCCCGGAACCATTCCGAAAAACCCTAAACCTGAAACCCTAAATCCTAAACCCCAAGCCCTGACAAGGTCCCTGGGATTTTGGTACTAACAGTTCTAGTACAGGCTTTGGCCCGTGCGGTCAGACTCCATCATGCGTGACACGTGAAAAGAGCTAAAAAAACGGAAGCTGGCCCTGCTTGAGAGTTCCTATGTAGAGGCTTGATTGTGGGGGTTACATGGGTACAGGGCGGGGTCCTATAGATACAGAGCTATACTTGCAAGTCCCATACTACTAGCTATAGGCTTGATGAGCGCATCTATCCTTGTTGACACCCCGTCTAACCCTAAACCCTAAACCCTAGATAACTCGGCCCTCGTTCTTGTAGATAACGGAGATATCCACTTCTGGGCTGCCTCAGCCTCCCTAGAGTATAGAGTTTAGGGTTTCCAGGGTTTGGGGTGCAGCGTTTAGGGCCTAAGCATATCAAAGGGGATTACAAAAGTGATTACAGCGGAGATTGTTTTAAGAAACTCGCTTACGCATTGGGCTTAAGGTTTAGAGGCCCTCATCGTCGCATGTATACCTATGCCATACATCTATATATATATAATATATATATATACATACCCTTTAATGCCAGTATCACCCTAGCCTCGCGAAGTTCTCTGAGCAGTTCACGCTTGACCTGTCACCAGCATGAAGGCAAAGCGTTTCGGGTTTAAGGTTGAGAGTTTCTTTGCAGGAGCACAACTCTGTGACTTACTGGTAAGAAGGGGCTGGAGGAATGGGGCCCAGAGTTGTTATATGGAAACTGCCTTGGGAAGCATATACTACACACCTACATGAGCCATAGTCTAAACTCCAAGTATCCCCCTTCATAACCCCTCTAGCAGTCCCCTATATAATCCCGTATGTAGCCTCTTTAATGAGTTTAGACTATAGCTCACATGGAGCCTTTGGGCAAGGGGATGGGATTTAGGGTTCAGTGTTTGGAGGCTCAGGGTTCTGCAGGGGGCAAGCCATACCTTAGCTGTCCTACGTCTGTACCTGACCTCTATACCCTACCTGTTTGCTACGGTAGCAGATTTCGAGAGGAAACTATAGAGGATAAGCTAGGCAGAGTGTTGGCTATCCTCTTTAAAGGGATAGGGCATAATGTTCTAGGGTTTAGGGTTTAGGGTTTATAAGGGACAGGGAGAACTTCGAGGATGTGGCTGATTTATCGCTGAAATGCAGCCGGCGATTAATCTACTCGAAGTGTGCATGTAGCGCAGAGTACTTCTGTGGAACCCGCTAGAAAGCCCCACATCCGACAAAATAAGGAACAGACCTTTAATGATACTAGGATCCCTTATATGATGTTGAGTATACTCCTTAGTATATGAGGTAAACCCCTAAACCCTTTACCCTAAACCCCTGAAACCCAGACCCTAAATCCCCTAAACAAAACCCTCGCACCCAAATCCCTAAACCCCTAAACCCCTACACCCTAACCCCAAACCCCTAAATCCTGAGCCCTAAACCCCCCCAAACACCTAAACCCCACACCCCCCGAACCTTAATCCTTAAATCCTACGTCCTAAGCTCCACTAAACCCTAGATGCTATACACCTTAAACCCTAAACCCTCTAATCCTCTAAACACTAAATCCTCCAAACCCCTAAACCCTGCACCCTAAATCCTAAACCCACAAAACGAAAAAAACCCGAAATCCTGAACCCCAAACCTCCAAACCCTAAACCCCTGAACCCCCTCAACCCTTCCTAAACCCCACTAAAAACTAAAAAAGCAAGGTCCAGAGCTCTCAGCCCCGTGCCGCGTCCACTTCGGGACAGTCTTGCGTCGCTTCAGCAATCTCCTCGGTGTAGGGCTTAGTGGGGGTTTAGCGCTTTAGGGATTTAGGGGTTTTAGGGTTTAGGGTTTTAAGGTTTCACGGGTTTAGGGGTTTAGGGTTTTAGGGATTTAGGAGTTTTAGGTGTTTAGGGCCTCTTGCCCAAGGTAAGTAAAGTGTATATACTGTGGGCCCAACCCTAAACCCTAAGCGCTAACTACTTTGGCGGCCAGGTAGATGCTACATAGCTACATGGACCCTTTGGGATAGGTTCAGGGCCTGGTCATGACGGGCTTCAATACTTCTTTGGGTTTAGGGTTTAGGGTTTAGGGTTTTCTGAGAGCAACATCACCGAATCATAGAAGGAATGCAAGGGCTTCGTCAGAGCACTTGGTCTGGGCCAGTATGGAACTCTGGAGATCCGAGATGGAATTTCTGGCCGCCAACTGAGCGAACATCACCATGAAGACAGGATCGGACAGCACCATCTGAAAGGGGCCATGTGGCCATCTACCATATGCATGGGACCCAAACTTATTGTACGGGAACCCTCTTGGGCTCTAAGTGTATACCATTTACCCTAAACCCTAAACCCTAAACCGTGTACCTACATGGACGCTTCGGATCTGTAAGTTGGTGATTCCTCCAACCACGCCTCGAAACCAACGTAGTCCTTGATTCTCAAGGCGGCTTGCCGCAAGAAGCCATTTAGGGGTTTAGGGTTTAGGGGTTTAGGTTTTAGGATTAGGGGTTTAGGGTTTAGGGGTTTAGGGTTTAGGGCTCCTGGATCATTCCCCCTCACAAAAACTGTACTTAAAGAGGTAGTGTACCGGGGCTTTATGAATCCTAGTGCGTGTACCTCTTATGGCAAGTGTTACTGTATGGGGAAACTTCCTAACCAACCACCCTTGAAAACTCATATGAGCCCTGGACTAAACTTGTAGTATATCCCTTAATAGGTCCCCCCCAAAACCATATATAGTCCCCTATAGGTCCCCCCCAACCTAAATTTAGTCCGTAACTCATATGTAGTCCGAAGTTGCTCTTTCCATCTTTCACAGATCTACGAAACGACCATCCCGCTCTATGATGGAGCTAGAGGTGCTAGAGCTGTAAAAGGATGCAACCCAGCATACAGGGACCATCATGGAGAACATAATGGAAAAGATCATGGAAACCGAAGGGGCAACTGGGCTAGTATAGAGGTCTACGATCTAAGGGGGATTATGTAAAGTTTATGTAATTATACTTCACGTCCCCCAAGATCGGGTACCAACAATACAGCTGCCCCCAACTTGTGACCCTGAGTATGTTGTCTATCTGACTGGCACCCTAAACCCTAAACCCTGAATCCCAGGTTCCGCGACCTAATCCCTAAACCAACAAACCACCTAAATCGAGTATATACTACCACCCAGACCTCCTAACCCAAAGATGAAACATAAAACCGTAACGCCTGGACCTCAAATCCAAAAAGCATGAGCCCTAAACTTACCGGGAGTTCGTAAGGAATAAGGGACGTATCATATTTGAGCTATATTATTCCCTACGCGGAACCAATAAGAAACCCATTGCAGTCAGGGCTCCAGAGCACCTCGGAATAGGTAGCTGGCGCCAATCCCCGTATCCCAGATGCATTCCGTGTCGACCGCCGCATTGCCAGGACTACGTCCTAAGGCCGGTCTGTACTTTAGGGTTCGGAAACATATACATATATATATATATGGGTGGTTGTCATAATTATTGTCCCTTTATGGGTACCCTAAACTTCGGGGCCCGGGTATATACTATATAGCTGCATGGACACCTTGGGCAAGGACATGCTGCCATTAAAAAGCCGGTTAGGATGATGGGTAATGAAAAAAAAACCGCCGCACCACCAGAAACTACTGTACAGCATCACTTCTCCGCCAGCTCGCGCACAAAACTGCGTGACAATGTGAACTAGCTGGAGATGCAGATTCTGGAGGGACCCCTACGCCCTAAACCCTTTACCCTAACCTTAAATCCTAAACCCTAAACCCTAAATGGCGCCAGTTCATAGGGATGCCCCTGCAATGCTCAAGTGCTCCAAAGCGCTAGCGCACAAGAAATTCAAAAAGAACAGCCCGTTCTACCCATCAACTTACTATTAATACTGTAGGGTTTAGGGTTTAGGGAAAACAGCCCGTTCTACCCAATACTGCTGGTAACTTATTTATCAGCGATATATTGATTATTGTTGTCAATCTTCTGTACGGCTATTCTAGTTGAAGCTCTTATTATTAATATCATTATTGTTCCTGGGATTATTCTTATTCTTGCTACTTTGTTATTGTTAGTACCATTATAATGCAAGAAATGAATATTATCGTAGGACTGTTTGCTTCGAAGCTGAAAGGCGCGTGGACCACAGCCCCAGCGCAGTGAACATTTCTACGGCGTGCCTGGCACAGTTTCGCTGACGACCCTTCTTCAGGCTTAAGGGTTTAGGTTTCGGGGTTTAGGGTGTAGGTTTCGGGGTCTAGGGGGTTTGGGTTTAAGGGTTTAGGGTTTAGGGCTTAGGGTTTGGGGCGCTAAGCCTTAGGAATTCAAGTATACAACTAATGCCTACATTGGGCCCTAGACTCTGCAACTAGTACCTATACTTGGGGCTATTTGGATCCTCAAGTCAGGGTTTAGGGTTTGTGCCCTAAACCCTAAACCCTCTATAGTAGTTTCCATGTTCTGTTCAATTATGAGTACTATATACCCTATAAGCTAAGCTAGTAGTGTTGAGGGTGTGGAGTTTGAGGGACAATTGGGCTTGACTTACTGGTTTTTTAGTAGGGAATATGGGAATATCTTCGCTATGTAATATGATTCCTTATTCCCTGCTAACAACCAGTAAGCTGGAGTGTTTGAGGTTTGTGGGCTTAGACGTCTTCGAGGCTGGGGGTTGCCGAGGATTGGGATTCAAGGATGTGCAGTGAGGAGATCTTAACTGTTTAGGGTTTAGGGCCTACACCCTAAACCGCAGGGGTACATGAAAGATTTTGTACTTTCATAGGTCTAGGCTCTGGGCCCAAGGTCCTGCTTTAGGTGGTTGGCTATAGACACCCAGCCTGTAACCCTGTAAACTTTATCCTAGACTGGCCCAAACCCTGAACTCAAAACAGAAATGGCACGCGGCGGGCCTGCCAGGGCCTCTCAGGGCCTCAGGGCCTCCCAGGGCCTTCCACAGCCTCCCAGGCCTCCCAGCAATTTCCAGGCCAGGGCCTTTCTCCAGAACCTCCCAGCCTGCCAGGGCCTCTCAGAGGACAGATTCGGTTCGGAGCCTGGTGGACAAAGTGTTGATGCCCAGCCTTGAAATTCCTGAGATGAAGCACTTATGTTCCTGAAAATTCCTGAGATGAAGTAAAAGTATTTCTGAATAATGTTAATCAATGACCAAGATGGACCTAACTGAGTTTAGGTCTTAAACCCT
>CAJNIZ010008107.1:0-15142 GCA_905231905.1 Symbiodinium pilosum
GGAGCTCCGCTACCACGTTGAGATGTAACCTGTGCGTTACTGCCCTCACAACGGTACAGACAGCAAGGCAGTCAGGTGTCTCTTTTCCTGCTGAGGCACTGGAGTGCTACTGAGTCCACACTAGCACCTAGAATTTAGAGGTGGTCCCGCAGCCCGTTTTCTCGTTCGGTCGGCACCTTGAATCCCAGCCTCCCGCACCTCTCTCGGAGGCTCCCAGGCCTGCCGGGGCCTGAGGAGGGAACCCCAGCCTGCCAAACCTTTCAAAGCTCAGAAGACCTGTCACACAAAAAAAAACACAGTACGGAAGCCAACCCTGCACATCGAAGCGCACAGGGTCTACCGGACATGTCACAGAAGGATAGGCAGGAATGATTGGCATGTTAAGCTTGAGGGTCGTGAGGCATCAGGCGATATCTTCGTGGGCAAGCGCAAGGTCTTGCGGATGGTCCTTGTCAGGGCCTGCAACAAGGCGCAACTGGATTGCTGGCTGCCAAGGTACATCTCTGAGTCTGCTCAGAATCTGACCAGGCAGCTCATGGGAACGTGCCAATCTGACAGCTTCTGAGCCGATACATCGAAGCGTCCCAGCACGAACTCAAGTCCAAGAGGCACGCGTCACTTTGACCTATCTCAGGAGACGACTCAAGCGTCTAGAAGCGCGGTGTCTATGTCAGATATCAAATCTCAGCAAGCCTCCAGACTTCGGTTCTACCGCAACCTCCGCACATGGTCATGACCCCACATGTTTTGCGCAGTCATAGTCCATGGCCAAGCAGCTCTGCAGTCTCGCGCGCGTGGAATTTTTTCCACTGGACAAGCCCGCCGCTGCCTTGTCGCGTCTCACGGACTGCCCGTGGGTGAGGCCAGTGAACCCGGACCCCAGCTGCATCCTGCATGACAGCGACAGATGTCACGGAAAACCGGAATGCCACTCAGGTCAACATAAGTTCCACGCCACGGCAGCTCCAACACCTGATCAAGCCTGAGAGGATCTGCCGAGAACGTCACAAACAGGGTGCCCCAGCTCAGCCCCGGACTTGCTCCTGAAAATCTCCTGAACACCTCAGCACAACTTATCCGAAGGTTCAAGACCGCGACTGATGGTCCACTTTGAAATCCAAAAGGCTCCATTGCTGGCGACCTAGCAAGCACGGAACAGACGGCTAGCGCCCGGCATGGAACAAAGTTCGTCTACTTCCTAAGCATGCGTGCACTGGCCTCTTGGACTCGTCTGACTTCTAAGCCTTGGGGTGTCACGAAAATTTCTTGGCAGTACTTCAACTTCTGAGCCAAGGCAGCCAAGCCGCCGTCTGTCGTCTTCTTTTCTTGGGCTGGGCAGCAATGTCTTCGGAGGGAGCTGGCCGACGCTTGCGTCCTTTAGGCTTGAGGACTGGGATGCTGCGTAGATCGACCGCACCACTTTGCTCTTCCACAGCTTTGATATACACAATGTGCTCACAGTCAGCGTGGAGGAGGAATTCCAGGCATGTACAGAGTGTTGTTGGTAGCGGCTGCTGCAATCGTCGGCGCACACGTGGCCACAACGAGTCGGCCAGATGACCCTGCAGCACAACGCAATGGCCGTCGAGAAAATGCTCCAACTTGCCCAGGTTCAACCTCTCTTTGGCGGCGCCCGCATTTTTGGGATCCTTGGCGACCTCAAGAATTCCGCATTGGCGGAGTCGCTTTGCTAGCTTGTCTCCATCCTGACACAGGAGATCAGCGATGGTTTCGGCAGTCTCCTGCGAAATGGGTGCATCAGCAGGCATGACCCCGCGGACTTTGCGGGCTTGCAAAACCCAGAGGGTTGTGACACCATCCCTGCTCTGCGTGGCTTGTGTCTCCTTGTCAGTGCGCCTCCACAGCTTGAAGTAATTTCGCTGTCCTGACAACTTCGGCTCCCGATTAGACCAGAAGTCCACAGCAGGAGAGCGCCCAGCTGTTCGCAAGGAGTCGCTATTCAGAAGATCCTCAGCCGGCTTGTCTGGCCAGGTACGAAAGCTGCGCTCCGCAGACCACTCAAACTTGTTGCACCAGTCTTCGGTGTACAGCTGTTGCATCGCCTCAAATATCTTTGTTGGGTGTGTACGCACCTGGGACTTTATCTTGGACTGCCAATACGAATGAAAGCTCTCCAAAGTTTGCGTACCGGAACCAGTGCCAGGATATGTGCCTGTCACCCCCGCCCAGAAACCAGCAAACCAGCACGTGTCATGGCCACCAACTGGCTCACCGACATGGAACTGTTTTCGGAGACCAGCAACTGGCGTGCGCTGAAAGTATGTCGTCTGCAGATAGGTGGTCGCCTTCTTGCTGACCGTCTCCAGCCACGCGAACGTTCTAGACCAAACAACATCAAACAGCACAATCGTGGGCAAGGCACGGCTGAGCTTAATGACGCGTTCCAGCTCTTGGAAGACCGAGTCCTTCTGAGACGCTCGTCCTTTCCTGCCAGCGTGTGAGAGGAAAACTTTGGAAGGGTAATTGTTGGGAATCAATACGGACAAATCTGATAGTAAAGGTGACTAAAGGACAAGGTCAACAGAGCTAATCAGAAGATGAGTTCTCCTAATCTGACAAGCTGCAGACAGGCTGCTAACAACCAGCGTGAACGTTGACGATAAAAACTTTCTAGCCCTTAGTTGGTCCTCAGCTTGCTGGCAACTAAACTTGGTCCTACGGAATGCTACGCAGCTTGTTTTAGACTCTTGGCAGCGCTGTACCTTCGCCGCCCCAGGCCCTCGCTTGCCCAGACTTTGGGTCTGCGCTTCCTGACTACTTTCTTCTCCTTCAGTTTATTCTTTCTTGAGGAAAATCCCAGACCCTTAATTTAAAGACCGTACCAATTTTGCTTGCTAGGGCTGGCTGCGTTACCCCACACACTGCAAAAGATGTTTTCAGCACTATGCAACACGCGAACCAAGCTGCCTTGACTGCGCAGCAACGCGCTCTGTGGGTTCCTCGGACCTTAGCGCAGAACGCGCAAGCGCATGACAGACAATCGTAGCGCACGTCTGCCTACTAGCGGCCTCTTGCACTCGCATCACAAATTGAACGACTGAAGCTAAGGGTCAGGCGGCACGGATGAGCACAGCAGACTCTGCAGGACTTTGTAGGACGCCCGCCGCATGTGAGGATAATCGTCGCACGGACGTGCAGCGGGAAAAATCTTGCGCCTAGAAGCCTCCAAGCCTTTTGCATAATCCTTGTGCAACTGCCAGACTTGGTGCGCCAGGTCCAGGCCGCAGTGTTGATTGGCCACCTGTGTCGCTGTGCTCAGAAATTGGGACACATTTGGCTCAGACTCTGTGTTCATAAGTGCCTGCGCAAAGGGTTCCTGTGTGAGTGTGTGCACTTTTGGCCGACTGGCAGCACGCTTGCGCGCGTCTCTTGTTAGAGACACATGCTCACTGCAGACGAGGAAGCTCAGAGTGGCGATCGTGTAGCCATTGCTCAGGACGCTCTGCTTGCCATCGATTGCCAGTTTCACTACTTTGCCTTGCGCTGCCTGCGCGCGGCGGAGCATGCCGGGACATGTCCACACTGCGCAGACACGGTCATCGGAGAACACGGGGGTGGGCAAAACTAATAAACGATCCAAAGGATGTTCGTTCCACCTTGAGCTGTCACTGAGAAGATAGGCGGCAGCCGCCGTTTCGAGCTCTCCGCACACAATCAGCCGCGGTTTTTGGACTTGCTGAGTGCCTGCGGCACTGTTTTTCCGGGTCACAAATTGGTTGAGCTGCCGAGGCGTGCACCGGAGAGGCAGACCTGCTTTTTTCAGAGCCTCCCGAACTTTGTCAGAAGTGTAGCCCGTTCCTGCAGTCATGCGCGTCTTAATTGCAAAGTCCTCTGCTGCATTCCAAAGGTGTCCCCCCTTGGGCTTTTGCAACTGGCCGTGCTCGCCGCAGACACGGACATGGAGAGTAGCTGCACCCTGGCAAAAACGAAATGCAGCGGAAATTTGTCGAGTGCAGCTCACGCAGGCATCCTGCTTGCAGGTTGCACGAAGGCTGCGCGTGAGTTTTTTTACGCCGCGGTCTACGAATGTGTACACACCAGGATCCTTGCGCTCACCAAGGATGCGTTCGACTTCTTCTCGAAGGTGAGAATAACTGTCGATGGATGTGTTGGGGCGTCCCTCGTAGACTGTGCTCCACACCTTCTTGTCAGCTGGAGCTTTTTCCTCCGCATCAGACTCACCAGTCTCTCGCGAGCTCCTCACTGCCTCAAATTGACTTGGAGACTCTCCCACTGCGGCTGATGAATTCGCCTGGGCCTTGATCTGATGGCCGGGAGTTTCTGATGGAACCGTTCGGTTGGGCACAGAAGTGCGTTCTTCTTGTCTTTGCTCCCTGTCGTGCCTGGCATCCTCAGGTCTGGCATCACACGGCACAAGCTGCTCTGGACTACACCCCGTCTGCTGTTCCTGCCTTGGACACGCATTACTGGAAGTATCTACTTGGGCAAGCGGCACATGCAACCCAAAGTGCATGGCTGGAACACCCCCGTGCTGCAGGTGCCTCTTGCAGGATTCAGGCAGCAACAGGTAATGCCTCTTCACAAACGTGGGCAGCAGGTCATCCGACAAATCCATCTTCACGCCGAACCCACGACGGTGCAAGTAATCCAAGGCATCACAGTAAGCCTCTGCAGCTAGGCGATGGGCTTCTGACCCGCGCGTCGCAGCCAGACCGCGGAACATGGGTCCGGCTCGCTGAGCTACTGCGGGTGTAATGCTGACTCCACAGGATGCCTTTACCAAAAGCAGGGCTGTAGAATTCCAGCGTTCTCGGTCTGCGCCACTCGAAGCAGTCCGTTTCATCCAGGTCTTGCATCGGATATCTGCAGACAGAACGGCGGCGCCATAGAGAAAACGGAATGTGAAGAAATCCATGGACAGTTTGAGACACTCGTCCGTGATGGTTGGCTGAATGGCTACTTCCATGTCACGGTCCTCCGCTACTGCCCCCCTCCATATCTGGCCAAGCACGCTGTTCCAAAAGCCAACGCACGCCAGCCAGTACCCATTCTTGTTCAAGCAGGATGCAAAGGGTTCCTGTACCGGCAATGTTCTTGTCAGATCGGAGCACAGCAGCCGGTACCTGTAGACAGCTGCCTGCCCAGATTCATCTGTTGCCCAAGACAACAGAGGGCTGTCAGTTGGCAAGGGCGCCTGGGGACCTAGGTGCTGTAACACTAATCTGAAGACTGCTTTCACCACCGGTATAGCCACATAGTTACCGAACTGCGCTGTGTCTGGCGGACCAGGTTCACCCGCGGACGCAAAGGAAAACACAAACCTGCCCGCCAGCCCTATGCTGCAGCTGTCCTCTGCCCGAGCCCACCAAGTGGAGAAAAGCGCCTGCTGCTGCAAGATGATCACGCTCACATTTGTTTTATCGTCTTCCGGAGCGAGGGCGGGGGCCTCTGCCATCGAGCGCCTTCGCGCTTGTCTGTCCACGGCCGTCTCCCAGGGCACGGCGCCACCTGCATGCAAGGCAGAGAACTTTCCAGTCTACACATGCGAGATTGCAAGACCTAGCAGGACCTAGCATTTGCCTTTACTTCTAGTTCAAGCATGGCCCCGCCTGTGGCTGCGTCCAGGTATCGCTGCCAGTTTATGTGCGTAGACTGCGTCCATGTTGAGGATGATGGCCATGCTGGACACAAAACCGGTCCTCCTTCACCTGCACCGATGAATTGGTACCCGCCTGTGCTGCGCAGACGGTCCACGGCTGCAGCGTGTGTGCCGACTGGTTGAACGTGGAAACCATCCGCGGCCACGCCTGGAGCCAAATCTGGCATCTCACGTAAAACTTCCATCAAGGCTTCCTTGAGTGGGTCCAGAGCAGGACTTTTGCCTGAACCAGGGGAGGCAGTTCCGCAAGCCCAGAAACGAGCTCGCACAGGGAAGCCGGCTGCATCATAGCTGACATGTTTACTCAGCAAACTCCCGACCAAGGAATAGAAGGAGTCGACGTAGAAGACAGTGGGCAGACCACTGGTGCGAGACCAAGCTTCAAACAAAACTGCAAGCGGAAAGAAGGTTGTCCTCCAAACTGGCGAAGCAAGTCTGACTGCGTCTGCTGCCACAATCTGTTGCCGAGTGTATTCTTCTACACTGGCGCGAAGACGCTCCCACAGCACCTCCCAGTTCTGCTCACGGATCTCACAAGAAAATAACGGCAACGCCTGCAAGACACGACGACACTCGCTCGGAGTAGGTGATTTGTACGCAGCGAGAAGAGCGTCGACAGCGCTCTCGAATTCCAGGTGACCATCCTGCTCCCTGGGCAGAAGACCGCTCGGATCAGAAAGTCCTGCAACACCTTGCTGGTTGTCCATGCTGGTTGTCATGGGAATACCCTTCTTGCCTGGAAGTTCCGAATCTGCTTCACCCGCCTGAGCCGGTGGACCACTGTCAATTCGCGCTGCTGAGGCGGTTCCACTCGGGCATTCCTGTACCTGACCGCCTTCCTTGCCGCGGTTGACACTCCTGCTGAACGTCTCCGGTTCAGTTGAGCTCGCACCACAGCGTTGGCGCCGACCCTGCAGTTTCGCCTGCTCGCTACATGGCAAGACGGCTGAGCTGCAGTAACAGGCCAGGACTACGTTTGCGCAGACGTCCTCGGGCAGCGTGTGTTGTTTCTCCACACGCAGGTCGTCAAGTCTTGTCCAGCCAGCGCCACCCGCATTTGGTGGAATCCACGTGACAAAGTGGCCAGACCTAGCATCTGAGCTTCCTGAAATATGTTCCACGATGGCCGCGAGCTTGAATTCCTTGCCTCCAAACGCTACATGTTGGTCACAGAGGACATGGCCGCGATGACGATGCTGCACCCCTTGGCCATCAACATGTCCTGCTCGAGGAAACCCGAGCACAAGAGCACTTGCCAAACTGTCAATGGTGACTTGCTGCTGCCCTTCTCGCGCACCGCTGCATGATTCGCACTGCAAAGTCACTGGAACTGGCTTCAAATACTGCATGAGGAGCTCCAGCACGGTGGACTCGCTGGCAGGAGGACTTTCAAGCAGCAACACTGACCAGGTTTCGCCGGACGCACGCTCTGTTGTTGTCAGACCATCGACACAGTCAGTATTTGCGCACGTCGTCCGATGCTTCCGCTGAAGGCGCACGCCAAATACGTTCTCCTTGCAGCACGCCGAGTCCTGACAGGGATGCGTATACGTGGTTCTAGCCATCTTACGAAGCAACATCTTTACTGTTTGCACTGGAAACTTCACATCAATATCATGAGTACTAAGCCTGCCTGCTGACTGCGCAAAGTTGAGCAGATGCCGTCTGCAAACAGTAGAGCAGAGTCTTGGGCGCCAGCTGCCATGTCGTGACTTTTCAGGACAGGGAGCCATTGCTCCATGAAGGCGGAGTTTGCGAGACCTGCATCTCGCGCGGCTATGGTTTTGCGCAGCAAACACCACAGGCACTCTGCTGTACACTCAGGCACGCGGTCGGCTTGCAGCACGTGTTGAATGTCAGGCATATGCAAAAGTGCTTGCAGAACTGCGTTTAGAAAGCAAGTGTTTCCGATGTTGGGCAGTCCAGATGCCTTGACGGAGAGGTCAAGCGTGCTTGGGCCAGGGGAAGGCTTGCCTTCAACACCCACACCGTGGAACCTTGCCTCCTTACAGACCGCGCGGCGGGCACGACCTTGGCCTTTGCGAGAAGCACGACTTTTGCAGCTGGCAGGCAGGTCAGTCCGGCTGTACCGCACAAGACCCCAGCCCTCAACCCCCCAAGGTTTGTAGAAATGGACCGGCTGTGCAACTTTTTGCACGTCCTCCAGCCACAACGCATAGGTTCTTGCGTATGGCAGGCCCCCACCTGGAAAACAGTGCTGCTCCCGGTATGATTCGAAAGTCGAGGAATCAAGCTCAGCGCACGCTGCGACTCTCGCACGGCCGTCAATCTTGTTCTTGTGGCCAAGCCAGACCCACCCGGTTCTGGCACGCTGACCGCGCAGCTCCATGCTTTTTTGGCCACTGAGGATGCGATGCAGCCACTGCGACTTGAGCATCATCACACGCTCTCCAACCTGTGGAACACAATCTTCGGCAATGCTTGGCACCGTAGCTACTCTCGAAGCCCCTCCTAGCATCATCTGCCGCACACTTCCAGCTACAGCACCTTGCTGGACACTTAGGTTGCGCCAATGGGCCACTCCTACAGCTGGGCAGACGGAGCCAAGCCATTGCGACTGGCTGTCCGCGCGAATCTGCGCACACTTCCAGCACTTGCTTAGGTGACAAAACACGACAAGTCGAGACCCGAGACCCAGCAGCGCAAACACGTCTAGGCATGAGACAATGTGGCAAGTGCACCAAGTTACACGCCAGAACTGTTGCGTGGAATCTAACAAGACCAGTCCACACGGAAGCTGCGGCAGGACTGACAAACACAACTGCTGCACTGCCTGCAAGTTCATGGTCTGCCCGTTTTCCATGCTGGAAATCTGCGCTGGCAGGCCGCACGCAGAGCGCAATCCTCGCAAAACAGTCAAGCACTGCAGACGCGTGGTCCCGAGGCAAAAACACAGGTCCTCAGGAGGCTGGTGAATTTCTGCAGCCGGGCTAAACACAAGGGCATCTAGGAGACGCAACATTGGTAGCGCATGCTGCGGCGGCCTCATGGCTTCCCTTCTGGCGACAACAAAAAATCGACCAGTTTGTTCATTCAGAGCAAGCAGCGCGCGCGCCTCATCTGGGCTGTCTATCTGGCTTAGTCCACGCACGCCTATTTGCTGACATCGGGCAGCATGCACATACCACAGCTGAATGTCTGAGCACAAGACCTCTGAGACGATTAAATGCACAAGGTGCAGCGGAAAAGGGGATTCCCTGAACTCATCACGCTCCAGAAAGTGCGCCAGACCATAGTTGCAGCTGGCCAGACGTGCAATGTTGTCACAGAACACGGCAAATGGAAGCTCAGACAGCTGGAGAGCAGCTGCAAGAAACGAAGCACGCCGACTTCGAGCTTGCAGCTCGCGCGCAATACGGCTGGACACCCGCTGCGCTGGATGCGCGCGGGTCGAACTTGCACTCGCGCTCGGTCTTTCCCTGGACGCTTCTGCAGCCGCGCCTGCGTGCTGATCTACCTCATCTGCGCGCTGGTATACCTCCTCATCTTCGTGCTGGTCTACCTCATCTGCCCAGGGCGTCCTTCTTGGCATAGAACGTCCCCCACCGCGCAGCCACGGGCGATCCTGGACAATGCTTTCCAGCAACAGCTTGCTGTTGACACTTGCGGAGCTTCGGACGCCACAGTGTAGATTCATGACACGGCAGCAGTCCACCATGCGCCGATCGTCCAAAAAGGGCATGTCTCGCCTGACTGCAAACAAAGGCTTGCATGACGGACGAAACGCAATTGGCCATGCCTCCTCGGAGCAGGAGCCTACCTCGCAGACAAACTCTTGACCTCGGTAGTAGGCCCGAACGTGGAGCATGTTTTCTAGGTCAAAAGCGCATGGCCTTGCGAAATCCTTTAGCAGATGATTGTGCATGGAAAGGAAGCGTTGGGAGCAAACGCGGCCTGCCCGGATTCTCATGTGGACGGCGGCTGCAATGGTAGGGACTACGTGAAGGTCTTCCATTGCAGCAGCTAGCTCTGCAGCACACTCTGCAGTGGCAAAACCCGTCACAACATCACAGTCTCGAAAAAGTGCAGGCACGGTTGCGGCCATGACCTTCATCTCGCAGACGCCGGGGCTGCTGCCGCCTGTCTGTCCTAAGAAGACCATGAAACGCTGGTCAAGATGCAAGTTGGGCAAGGATAGCGTGCCAAAGCAGTGAAAGCGCATTGCGGACACGGGCAACAGAGAACGCGTCAGAGGCATTGGCATTGTCCCTAGATCTGTGACAGCAGGAGGACAGCCTTGGAAATCTTGAGACACTTCCAGGAGGCAGAACCAGTGTAGAGGCAGGTGCGCAGGAAAGGAGCAACCATCATGCAGGCGACTCAGGCACGCTAGCGTGCCATTCCAGAAGCACGCGAACTCTCGGGAGGAGAATGGTAAGCATACATTGGCTGAGTCGCTGATTCTCAGCCCGCGTGCATTATGACTGGTTGCCAGAACCTGCCCCTGCACGTTAGCTACCCAATTAGCCGCAAGCTCGCTGTTTCTGCAGCTGCACTGAAGAAACCATGCGCCAGCATCCGCAAGCGCAGGGCGCTCGAAGATGGCACGCACAAGACCTTCAACAAAGGTATGGACTGTGTACCCAAACGCAAGCCTAGCAACTGCCGCTGACGCAAGAAGCGGTGGAGACCGGAACTGGACTGACCTCATAGGCGGGCTACGCGCGCCGGACATCCAAACATGGAGATATCTACTAGAATTCACGCGTCTGCAGGAATAAGCACAGGCACGCGTAGCTGAGTCTGCATCGCCCCCCTGCACTGTCAAGGAGGACACAGGGCTATGGCAGGAAGACTGGAGACCGCGCGACGGCCACAAGGATCGCACGCAACGCGCCTTGCACAGACGGGAACAGGAGCAGTGATCAGAAACACAAAGGGTGCACTCATGCCAGAAAGACGGCTGTGACAGATGCCGCAGCACTTTCTGTGAAACACAGGCTAGGGAGGCCAGGTTATCAACACACACGGCATATTGCAAGATTTGACGCATGCACCCTTCGCTGCACCTCGGCCAACGCGCATCTCTGTGCGTCGGGCATCCTGCTGCAGCATCAGCTCCACCACATAGACAAGCTTGTGTCGCAGAGCGCTTAAGGCACCTGGCTCGGCTGCAGTGCGCAGGGGATTTGCCGACATCAGAGTGGCACGCACTCTGGTCGCTAGCTACTCCAACAACCTCAAGCAAAGCAAAATGGTGTTGCGTGTGGCTGAGGACGCAGGGAGTCCAGCCACGCTGTAAACGGGAAGCCACACTTTTTGTTTCCATGGGCACGCTGCCCTTGGACCCAAACCATAGCCAGTCACACTTGTGATGACAGGAGCAGCGCACCAAAATCCCGTCACTGTACACACCTGGCAGGGCCTGCGCCAAGAGTCGAAGATGATTTTCGTTCAGCCAGGCTGAGGGAGGGCACGGGTTGTTCACATCTGACGCCATGATGACACTGAGTATATGGCTAGCCTTGAACTGACCACTGTTGTCGGAAACCATCAATGAAACAAGATGTTGCATCACCTTCTGCAGCGACACACCTCGATGCTGCGCGAGACATCGATATCCACACCGGCCATCTCCAAGAGGGTCCTTCAAAACAAACCTGACACGCCAGCCATCCGCTGACTCGCAGAAGACCTTGGTTCTACGTGGCACGTCCAGTCGCGAAGCCTTTGCGCAGACGTATGAAGAGAACCTGTGAGGGCTGTCCCCTGCAGACCAGAAGTGGGAAACCGCAGTCGATGGCCCCTGGTGTTGGTACGCCTCGGACTTGGCTACGTCCGGCACAGAGGTTGACGCCTCGGCTGGATTAGGGACGGCGAGCGTACCAGTATGAGCAACGGCCTCTGGCACAAAAGCAACAGGTTCGCTTTCCAAACGCCTTGTGAATGCCTTCTTGGCGGCATGACACAGAAACCAGCACGCTGCGACAAGACAGAAACAAAGCAAGAGATGGAGCACGTCATTCCCTTCTGTTGTCTGCGGTTTCTGAAGAATGGAAGCTCCACTAGCCTTTGCAATTGCCAAAGACAAGCCTGCCATCATCAAGAGCTGCATAGGTGAAAGAGGAGCACGCCTCGCATGGTCTCCTGCCAGGAAGCTACGTGAGCCACTGCACACGCCTGCACACCACGCAGACGCTAAGCTCAGTGGCGCGCGCCCTTGCGCGCGACCCGTAACCTCTGCCTTGATCAGGATTGCAGGAGCTGCCCGAACGCACGGTCTCCGCACTACTGTCCCGCACCCCTGGTCTAGAAGCGCCTGCTCTGAGCGCCCAAGTAGGCGCAGGTCGCCCTGGAGCGTAGACGCCTTCGAGACGACTAGGCTAGAATCTTCACGAACCTGCATCTGAAACTTCCCTTGCGCAAGTTCCCACACTGCACAAGCTACCCTTTTCTGTCAGGGAGCGCCTGCGAGGCCCTCTGCTCCAACGCACATGTGCGGCGAACCTGCCACACGCGCAGCTCGATACAGTACACAGCAGCATCTCTGAGCAGGCCTCCTGGCAGACAACCGGGTTTTTCGCGCCTGCCTCCTTCGTGTCATCACCCTGCCTCGTACGCACAACTAACACACAAGTACGCTGGTGACCGCACGCTAACTGAAAACGCCACACCCTTGACTGATCCTACACACACGGCTGTTTCGTATCAGAGGCTAAGACTTCCCAGCTCCCGGTCCGACTGCAGCTCCACTGGAAGAACGAGCGAAGATGTCCTGCCCGCAACAGATAGCCAAATCCAAACCGCCGAGCACGTGACGTTGCATCTACTTAGGCCTCGTGCAACCATGGCGATTTCCACCTCACAGGCAGCTTTATGTTCTCAGGAGTGTGGCCTAGTGCTCGGAGAACTCAAACATCTGGCGCCCAACACACACGTACCCACGCGCTAGCAGTCTCAGATCGCGGCCCAATGTAGCGACGGACGTGTAGCGGTGCCACGGCTGCTGACTGGGCCTGCCACACAGACGCATTGTGCCACGGCTAGAACTTGCCGGGAATGCCCTAGTGCTACTGCGACACTAAGCCTTTCTGTCAGCGACGCGCAAATAGCAGCTTTAGAAATCTAGCAGGCCCGCCTGCGTCTTTTTCTTGTGGGCCACACGCGGACTTTGCACCTGCACTTCTCGAGAAATTCAAACAAAGGACTGCGTTGACCTACGGGTGTTGCGCGCACGCGCACCACACCTCCGCCACGCCTAGCTGAAGCCAATCAAGAAACCCGGTAACCTGGGTGAACACGGCACTGGCAGCTTCCTTCAGCAACATCATGCCTTCCAAGCCATCCACAGCGCTGGACTCAACCCCTGCCTCAGTATCGGACGCAGGAATATCGCACGGTAAAAGCATTCAGTTGGCACATCCCTGCAGGTCGCTGTAACATTGGGCCCTGCTGCGCTCAGAAAATTGCGCCATTCCTCACACCAACAATCCTGGCTAACAAGTGGCACTGACGCCTTGCAAAGCAGTGTCACGCACCGGCCTCTGGAAGCGGCTCGGGCGCTTCAGGTTCAGCCTCGTGTGGCTCGCAGCATGGGCGGAACAAGCGCAGTACGCGCAGGCTAGCAGCCGCACTTGTGAGGCAGGCGCCTCGGGCATCGTTTGCTCCTCCTCAGGGCCAGAAACACGGGCTGCCCAGAACAGGCCCCGCAGCAGCAAAGACGACACTCGACAACACCATCCTCCAGCGTCATATCAGCCCATGAAGGATTCCCTGACCACACGCGGAGGTTGGACATTGCGCGCCTTACACGAGCGGGCACTTTAGTCAAACAAACGCTACCCAACTCTGTCACAGAACGAGTGCAAAGAATTGCCGGGTGAGGGGGAGGCCGACCACCAGAAGGCTGGATCCCTTGAACACTTGAGAAAAGGCTGCCCATGCAGACGGGCGCGTGACGCTGTCTTCTTGGGTCTGGAAGAAAGAGGCAGAACGACTTGACGGGGTTGCGGCGGTTTGGACCGTTGCTGAGGAGGTGCCTGACCTGAAGTATAGCCCATGTTCGGTGACTGAACCTCAACAATGCCTGCTGCAGTTGCTGCTGTTGCTTGTGCAACAACTGTTATTATTGTTCTTATCGTTGTTGGCGGCGGCAAGGCTGTCACCAACATAACACAGCCGGCGGCACAGCAGAAAGCCTTCCCACTTTTTTCAGAACAGCTCAAGCGGGAGCAGCTGGCTACGTGCTCCACGCGCTCATTGTAAAGTCAACCGTGACAGACGAACCTGCCAGGTTGCATTGGTTGCATGCAACGCTAAGAGAAATCGCCAACATGCGACCTAGCAAGGCCTTTGGGGCTCGCGGACCTGTCTCTCGTGCGCTTGTCGAACCTGGACGAGACTTCCGCAGCGACTACGCCCTCATGGATGCCAGTGACCACCTCAAGAGATGCAGTTGCTAGGCCACGGCCATTGAAAAAACAAATGGTAGGACACAAGAGGCCTTGCGAACATCTCGCGCCCAGTCCTGCACGACACGTAGCTCATGGGCATACCCAACGAAAGATGCAAACTAGAGGCCTCGCCATCCACCTCGATGTAGCCAACCGTGTTGCGCATGGACATGAATGGCACGCTAGTGCCGAGCCGTTGACCGGAATTGACGAACCAAATGCTGCACAACCCTTTTCTTGCAAGCCCTTCAACGGCTGCACATTGCAGCATCTGCTGGCTTGAAACTTTCTTTGCAAACGAAAAAGTTCCGCAGAACCTACCCTTACTGCTAGCATGTCTTGAGCCGAACGGTTTGAACCTAAACGGCACTAGGACTACGGAGAGTCGAGATGACGCAAGCCGAAGACAATGCTGTACGGCCCAGGGTCGCATCCCAACCTGTGCAGGATTTTAGGGGAACGTGGTTTGTTTTGCACCACTCTTCCACGTCTAGATTGCCCCTCATCAATATTCATGAGATTTGCGTATGCTTCATTCCTGGACCCTAGGCAGAACAGAGCCTTCCAGGAATTACCCCTGGGAGCTCCGCTACCAGTAAAAGTGACTATAGGACAAGGTCAATACAGCTATTCAGAAGATGAGTTCTCCTAATCTGACAAACTGCAGACAGGCTGCTAACAACCAGCGAGGACGCTGTCCCCGACTCTTTCTGCCCCGTATTTACAACCCTACATTTTGATGTGTGAGAGTTCCACTCCTACACATTCCCATCAGCAATTTCTGTCACGACATCCTAACAGGTGCAGTCTATCTAAGTTCCTTTTCTACGCTTTTCCATTCAAGCAGAAAACGAGAGGCAGAAAAGGAGAGGCAGAAAAGGAGCATCCCTTCAGCGGCAAATGTGCCTTGGCATCACGTCGGATTCTTAAGGCGTTAAGGCCTTTTTCCCCCAAAGACAAATACCCCAAACCTGAAAAGCCTAATCCTAGAACCCTAAACCCTTCATAAATTCACCTTGGCATCCAAGCCCACTTCCTCCACGTCTTCCGTACAGAGAGCACCCCCACCTCAACCAGGGTAGGCTTT
>CAJNIZ010008108.1:0-15138 GCA_905231905.1 Symbiodinium pilosum
CCACCACCACCACCACCACCACCGCCACCGGCACCACCACCACCACCACCACCACCACCACCACCACCACCACCACAGAGAGTACGTTGTGGCTGCCACCCTGAAGGCAAGCCCTGCAAAGTACCCCCGGCGTCCTTGGCTGGATTGCCGTTCTGCAGGGCGCCATCTCCAATATATGGCACGGTGTTTGGGCTTGAGTGCCCAGCTCCGCCTCGAAAAACTCTGACAGAGAATGCAGCAACCCCCAACGACTTGCGCGGTGCAGCGTCACCTGCTGGCCACTGCTGGCTGTAGTTGCTCAAGTACTGGTAGCACAGGTCAACCTCCGCAGCTTGTTTAGTTGTTGCGTCCAAATTGTCTGACGCAAGGAGGTGTGCAGAGATCTTCCTAGCGAAAGCAGCTGCTCTTGCTTCAGCAGCTTTGGCTCGCAGCTCCCAATCTGGAGCTGGCATTTGCGCGCATACCAGCCATGCAGCGTTCGAAAGAGCTGCCTCACTCTGGTCTCCTGCTTGCCACGAGGGCTCCGCGAGCTCGCTGCCTCTCGCTCCACAGCAGCTCGCACGGGCATCAGCAAGTTTCTTGCCATTGCTCATGCTCTTGTCCTTGCAGTGCTGCGCTGCAGCTGCCGCTTCCCTATTTGGCTGCTCATCCTCGCAAGCTTCCCGGCGCCCAAGTTTCAATTTTTAGCTTTTCAAAGCTTCTTCTTGCTCCCCCTCCCAGCCCGGCCTTCCCGCAGCATCTGCTGCTGCTGCTTCCCGTCGGCTGCTCCTAGTCGCAAGTTTCCCGTGCTGCCCAAGCCGCATTTTTTCAAGCCTTTTGAGTCTGCTCCCCTTCCCCTTTTCTTCAAGCTTTTTGAGTTGCCCTGCTCCCCTTCCCTACTGCAGCCCGGCCTTCCCGCAGCATCTGCTGCTGCCCCTTATAGTTCCCTATGGCTGCTCGCCTTCGTGACCTCGAAAGCATCCTCAAGTTTTTTGTAAGTGTTTACAGACCGGACCCCGCTCCCCTTGTTCTAATGATTTAATGCCACTGAACCTTGTATATAACTTCTGCTCAAAGTCAGCGCACCTACCTGAGCCTGTTGAGCTTCTTCACTCCTGATCGGCCTTTTGAGCGTCCGGCTTTCACCTTCTTCACGGGGCTTTGCTGTTCCTTGAACCGGCCCTACCGGTTCTCGGCCCTGTCTGGAATTGCTGAAGGGCTAGAGCCCCCTCTGGAACGCTCTGCGGAGGGCTGATGATGTTTTCGGAAGCACCCTGAGATGCAGTGGGGGAAGAGTGTGGGAGGCCGCAGCCGTAAGCTGCAGGTTGATTCCTTCCTTCTTCCTTCCTTCCTTCCTTCCTTCCTTCCTTCGAATTCCTTCTTTGAATTGCGGAGACGCTCGCCTGCGGCCAGGCGGCCATAATTTCATCAGCTGAGATTATTGGTCTTGCTCTGCGCGCCTTTGGCTTGCACCTGTTTGAACAAGGGCCCCCAGGTACCTTTACGTGTACGCCGTCACTGCAGTTCAGGACGCATATCCTCAGCGTCGGAGCTTCTTGACCACTGCTTGGCAGATCGACAAAAAGTGGCAACGAGCGGAATCGGGTTCGTGCAGGCCAGTGCTTCCGATCCACTGCCATCGCGCTGGCTTTACTTTGCGGTTGGCTATGGTTATTATAGGCTTCTTGGCCATGCTGCGCCCAGCCAAGCTTGAGGTTTTGACCGGACCAGGTGCGACCTGGTCTTTCCTGAAGACAACCTGGGGCGCGCCACGAGCCTTTTCTTACACCTGCGGCGTCCTAAGACCTCTCGACCTATTCGGTTCTTGTTTAAAATGGTTGCACAGCTGCGGCCTGACAACAAGGTGTACCCTGCATTTTTGCACTTGCTCAGGCGGCAGTGGCACACTGTGCTTAACGGTCAAGCCAGCCAGCAGACCCGTTTTGCAGGATTCTGGGGCTACGCGTTTCTATACTGCGACTGAAAACATCCTCTTGCTGGCTTGGCGGGGCGGTTGCGCCGCTCAGGTGCTGTTGACTGAGCTGACGCCTGCCAACCGGGCCGCGTCCAAAGCTTGGACGGTGCGGCCGACGACTTGCTTGCTTTCTTTTCTGGCGCTACGCAGTGACATAGTGGTGGAAGAAGGTGTGGCCACATGTGAGTTTGATATGCCAGTTTGGCATCGTTTCCAGAACCAGTGAAGGGCTGTCAAACAGCTCCAGGTCTGGCAGTCTGGCAGCTTGTGCTCTGCTCGAAAAGCAGAGGACCCGGACACTTCGCAGACTCGCAGGCGCGAAAGGGAGATGGAGGAGAGGATTGAGAATGGATGGAGGAGAGGATGGAGGCGAGGATAGAGGTGAGGATGGACAATAGGGACAGTATAGAGGATGGATAGAGGATCAGGTTCTTTGACACCCGGCCGATGCCCAATCCTGAATGGCCGGCCTTCACGTTCTTAGTGTCCTCTCCTACGTGAGCAAATCATGTAATGGCCGTTGTGAGTTCGATTCCTTTTTTTTGTTAAGTTCGTGCGTGATCGCGTCAATTGCACAATCAAGTGCATTTGAGTATGTGACTGGACTATGCATACTTGGTTTGTGCAACGTACAAAGTTGGCCATACAAACTTCCGGCAAAAGAGTAGCTTGCTTACGAATTTCCGGCGCAAGAGTAGTTTGCTTGGGTTTGTTATTTGTCATTATTTGTGTTTTCCCCACACCCAATGTGGTGTATGTGTGATCTTCACGGTCTGATGAAATTTTAAGATTGGTTGATAAACAAATTTTGTTGCATCGCATCCCAATTCCCAGTCCTTTGTGAGGGTCAGAAACTTTGGCTCCCTCATTACCCCACCTTTGAAGTTGAGTCTTTCGCTTCAAGTTGCGCGGAGTTTGAATGAAAACTTAACCCTGCTGTTGTGATGCCATAAGCATTTTTGACCAGCACCTTTTGTCAAAAAGAGTGCCCTGTATTTTCCCTTCTGTGCCAGAGTTGAAAGTATTTGATACATAAATACATGCCAGCGTAGCACTTTCGATTATTGTGGATTCAGGAAGCAAACAGTTTTCAGCAAGTGGTATATGTTTAAGTGAATATGAAGACGAATTCGAATACCAAAGCCAATACCGATTTGAGTATTATTTGTAGTACGACTATTTATTTCGATACGAATCGACACGAATACAACTATTGATACCAGCGCCAATACCTGTGCACACCACATGGTTGGCATTTGCGAAGCGCAGCGTTGCCAAAGCCACCAAAGTGTACAGTTTTTGATGCTACTACAAATATCAATGTTGACATGAATGTTTACATTTTTGTTTGGTACTCTTGTTTGGGGAACTTTCCATGACGGGAAAAAATCAGCAGCGGCACTGTGCATGCAATATGTGAGCGTTCCTTTCAACAAAACGTCAATGGGGTTCAGGTCATGGAAAAAAGGATATTTCTTGCACGGATTCGAAGGTCAAATATCGAGGATTGACTTTTGTCTGGTTTAGCACAGGCGGTTTGGGTTGAGCACAGGCACGGACTTGCCGGGAATGGGTTTTCACATTGGGTTTCACCATTGAAAACCACCGGGCCTCCGACGTTGGATTGCACCAATGAGGGGTGAAATTTTGCAATTTGCTGAGGTCCCATATGGTTGAGAAGAAAAGCCAAAGAATGTCATTGTCGAGTTGAGACGTACTTGGTTTGCTCAGAACGCGTAAAGAATCCGCAGCATGCATGGTACAATTTTTGCTGATATTGATACATATTTTGATATTCTCGTTGATACGCCAAAAAAAGCCTACGAAAACCTTCCAGGATCCGTCACGTTCCCCTTTGCACATGAAAGCTTGAACTTTCAGCCTTGCGTACGTGATTCCTGAACCCAGGGCATTGGTCGGAAAACTCGACAGCATGTGTTTCAGGGACAGGCATGAATCATGAGGCCTTCAACGGCCAAAGCTTTGAGCTCCAAAGTGCGCAAAAAACGTCAGAGAGCCGCGAGGTCATTCCTCAGCTCTTGCAACATGAGCCGGCTCCCGCTCAGCCATAGTGTGCCGAAACCACGAAGAACGGGGGCGTGGCCACCGCGTGCGCTCACGGAGAGGGTCCTGAAGGGAACAACCGGCACTTGTGAAACCAAATTGTGCCGAAAACACATGTTAAAGCGACGTACGAATCTCCTGTCCACTGAGGATTGTCACTTGCGACGCGCAGTCTCGCCGAAACTGTTTGTAAAACAATGCACGATCCGCAGCTACGAAGCCGAATAAAGCCGAAACCCAATCAAAATGACGCACAATGCCTCCCATTTCCACCGAAACGGTCGGCAACGCGACGACACCACCGTAATGCCAAGCCCGAAGAGCACTTGCGGGGGCAAATCCGGAAACCTAAACAATTACGAAGCGATGCGCGACGCCTCGCAGCTGCCTGGAAGGTTGGCGTTTGCGCCCACATCGGTGTGCAAGGATGCACAATCACCACATTTGTGGGCTCGAACCGTTCACGATTTTTTGGTACATCACATGGCCAACATTCGCAAAACAAAATCTTGCCGAAACAACGCATTTCGACCAAATTTTGGTATGGTAGAAATGTGAAACAGTGCCACATTGCATGATGTAGCGTTGGGCCAGTCCCCATCACGATGTGGTTTTTGCGCGGTTAGCGGACGTTGAATTCTTGCAGGACAACGTTGAGGGATGTTGAGGCCTTGGTTGCGTTGGAGTTGTTTTATGCTTGTGCAGCAAAGGGTCGCGCACGGCAAGCATAGACAATCCATGCGCATCCAAATCGCGAAGATCGTTTTTGTTGCTTCACCGACGCCTTGGGTGCCGGGTAGGGGGTTATCATACCTCATCGAAACGCATGTGCATTATTTAGATGTTTCTGATGACGGGCCTGCTCGCATTGTCAGACATGTTTGTTCAACCAAGGTGTCCGATTCCCAGCCCCTGAGGCGTATGAATGGTCACAACCGAAAGCCGAGAACCACACGTGCTTAGCATGCTTTGTCGGACACACCCGCACGCTCGAGGTTTTGCATGCGCCGGATATGCATGGTTGTCGTGAGCAAATAACATCACATGAACCGTTCATGTCTCACCGCGACATGGGCCATGAAGTGTCGGCATTCAACGAAATGCGTTAGATGCCACTGTCAGATAACAATTGTTACCTTCAATACTAATGAGCAACAGTAGGGAGTTGCATGAGAAAAGAAATGGTGTTGGATGTGGTATGATGTCGTATTGAACTGGTGCATTGTATTTTTTTCTGACAACCACACATCAAGTGCAAGCATACCTACGTTCAGATGTGCGGCAAAATTAACCAGTGGCTGCATTCATGCCAATTTCCATGGCACGCGGGTGCGCAATGGCTAGGGGAAACAGGCGTTGGCTGTGTCTGACACCGGAATGGTCCGCACGGTGGCAAGGCAGGAGCGAGCAACCGCACATGCAAGGATGAACAGCGCCCAACGTAAACTATGGCAGGGGTTCTCAGGCATCTCCGTTGGCCAAACCCCAAACGCGGTTTCCTGCCTCGAATGGCCCCCCAGCCCCATGGCAAGGACGACCAGCCGGCACCCGTGGCGAACGCAACAGGTCAGGGTTGGTGCGTTCGTGGGCTGCCGGTGCAATGCGGGGGGTTGATCCCGTGCCTCTGCTCTGGGGATGAAAAAGATGGCCAGCTATATAGCTGCCGGGAGCGAAGATTTTTTTTTTTCCCCTGGTTGGATGCTTTATACTCACGGCGGCCGTTGGCGATGACCATGCATCCATCATCAGCTCGATTGGCCTGAACCAAAACAGGAAGCGTGTTGCTGGATGCAGCACACAAAAACCGGAATGTTTGGCACCTCTAGGCGACATGACAATGGTCACGAAAGTCCAGATTCCCATTTCCGAACCACAACCTTGCAAGGAAACCATTTGAAACAAATTGTTCCATCACAGGTTGTTGAGAATGAGAACAAAATACAGGCGGAACGCTTCAGAGTTCCATGTGGGTAGATTGATGACAGTGATGGTCGCGTTTCCCATAAACAAAGTTTTACCACATATTTGAATGCTTGAGAGAAAAATGACGAACATGCCCGCAAACAGTATGATACAGTGCATATATGTAAACAATATGTCTGCTCACTTTCTATTTCGCACCTCGCACCAGTGCTTGGATCCATTTCTTGTACGGGGGTGGTCGGTATCTGAGCAGATTTGGCAATTGCGCGTAATTGCTCATGCATACGCGTTGATTGATGACCCATCACGGGCCTTGCGACAGGCCCGTGCGCCGCGAAGGTGCTCACAGCAGTGCCCACCCCGCCAGAGCTCCGGCTCGAGCCTGCTGCCCTCCGGGTGTTGTTATTCCGCCGCTTGCGCTTGCAGTTGCCCTTGGTCCCTGCCACACAGCATCCTGCACTTGCTCCGGCTTGTCCCGGCCCCAAGCCATCCCGCGCGACAGAACAGCAACCAGTGTCTGCCCAACATCCCCCTGCGCTACCGCATTGCGTGGTTGAGCTGCAGAACGATCGTCGCAGAGGGCGGTGAACAGGATGATTGATCCATTGATAATGACCTTGTACGCTTTAGGCGTCGCCCTCCGGATCTCAAAGCGATCTTCCGGCAAGAATGCCACCTCCTGAATGTGTGTTCGGACGTCCCTTTCTGGATGATCCATTTCTACCCTTGCTGCTTCCCGACTGCACAAATTCATCGAACTCGATCTCGGCGATCATTTGGGCAGAGCGCACTCTGGGAAAGCCGTTGCTCAGCCTTGCCAGACGAACCTTGCTCACGTCTGGCTCGCTGGCATCCTGGTTGCCCTCAGGGTGTTGGATGCCACAGGGATTCATTCGTGGCCGGGGAGGGATTGGCACCGGAAATAAAATTGGGGCGGCGAAAGCCTGCGGCGTTCCAATCAGGGATCGATTCAGGCGCGCTTGAACAAATTGGATTCTCCGCGACGCATTTTTTGCCAGTGCCGTGCGCGCGGTTGTTGCACACACTTCTGCGTTTCTGCACGGGCAAGCGAGCCCCGCATGTGTGAACATCATGAGATGTCCACTAGGTATTGGCAGCGTGGTCTTCTTCCCGCACCTGCAGAAAATAATATGCTCCACGCATAGAAGGCGGGAAATCGCGCACACATCATAGCGGAAGGGCAGACCGAATCAGTAGATCGTCCTCCACAAACAAAAAGAACTCCATTTTTTTTGAAAGAGATCAGATATTTCCACGTGGTATTGGCAGTATGGTCTTGTTCCCACACCTGCGGAAAATTACCTGCCCGGCGCATGGAAGGCAGGAAATCGCGCACACAGGAGGCACAAAAATATTCTGAAACCTGGCATGCCGGAGTTTACCACAGCAGGGAAGTGGACCCTGGCCCTGCCAATGGCACAGGGAGGCCCGCCGACGAAGAAACTGGGTGAATGCGTGTTTGTTGCGAGGTATGGCCCGCAGGACCGTGCGTGAACATCCTTCCGTGACAGTAACACATGAGCATGAACAAGTGCCATGGAACAAGTCGTTTACAACGCACGTATGATCACGCATGTTCCCATGACGTTTTCCGACGGTAGATCAGCCACACGCTTCAACAACATTATTTGTCTGTGTTGCAGGATCTTGGACAGCATGTGGTGGTTTGCCCGGTTGAAGGCTTCGGTCTGTGAGATCCTGCTTGAAAACGGATGGGGGAGAAAAATCATTCAAAAACAAGTTGCTTTGGTGAAGGGCAGTGGGTGTTGAACTACAAAACAGTTCCGTGGCTCCCAACTTCTTGAACGGCAGTGAGCGTGCCTCCGTGCGCCAGCGGACATGTATAGTTAGGAGGCTGCCCGGGGCTGGTAATTGTGTAGCGCTCCCTCGGGCTGACTCTGATGTAATTAGGTGCTTTCGGGTACGTGAAGGTAGGTGTCCTTTGCAAAGATGGTTCCTCTGCAGTGCCTCGCAGCTACGGCGGTGCGGGAGGGTAAAAACTGTAAAGCGTCGAACGTTCTCAGCTCGGTTTCGTTAAGCCAAGCAATTTCTCCAAATAGAGAAACCTTGACGCTACGCATGCGTTGAAAACCCCACCAGCCTCTTCATCATGTGTCCCCGATGCAGCATGTTGGCCTAGGTCCCAACACGCATGGGTTCCCTGGCACAATATTCCCGGTGGCAGCCACAGCCGCATCTGCACCCCGTTGTTTACGGTCAGCAAACATGCGTGTTTCATGCTCGTTACTGGGGCATAGCACGATGTGGGCATCATCCTTTGCCGGACGGACGTTCTGCCCGTCACCGCAGTGCAACTTCCCTGCCGCCATTCTGCCTTTGTGCCAGTGGCAGCGCTTCAGTTGAACACGCTTTGTTGTATTGCACAGCCCATCACAATGCACATCAACGCTGGTTGCAGCAAAGCTGTGGCACATGCCCGCTATCAATGCAGCAGTTGTTTGACACAAACGCGTACGTTGACACTGCTCGTGGCATTGCCCGCAACATCTCGTATGTTGCACACATTTTTTTGCGCACCTTTTTGAGCCCAATTCACGCGGTCCCTGTACGGAGCCCGAGTCCATAGCTCACGGCCGGCTGGCCACGCCGGGTTGGAGAAGTCCACAACACGCGGCCGGCTGGCCTTGCAGGCTAGTGCAAGGGACAGGGCCCCTCACCCTCGCGGAGGGAGGCGGCTGGCGACAGGGCCGTCTGGCCCGTGTCGCCCTTTGTATTTGTGTGTATTCTATGTTTTTGTCATGCTTATGTGTCATGTTGAATGTGTCACCCTTCTCACCATGACCCATGGTTGTTTCGGGGCTCGATTCTCGATAAAAGGTTGTGCAACAAAACTGCATCCCCAGTACACCGGTGGCTTGACATCCCATCTGAGTTGTCCACATGCGGTCCTCAGCACCGGCCCCGAGTAATTTGCACAGGAGAACGGACGCATACAATTTGTAACCGACCGCCAGCACAGAAACAGGGCGGTAATTCTCACAGCTACCCTGGTCGTTTTTTTTGTGAAAAATGCGGTAACCAAACCAATATGCGCGACGTCAGCTTGGGCGCGCTGGTGGAGTGGCATGTTGGCGGTGGCGGTGCAGCAAGCAGTTTTCGGCACAGCGCTGGGCCCACAAAGGCCCTGGCAGTCAACGGGCGCCACTATGTGCCCATTTGCCAGCTGCTGCATTTGGCAGCAGAGGAGGGCCCCAGCCGTTTGCCGCTGCGAGCACAGAACCGACCAAGATTTGAGTCGGCAGACACGAAAAGGTCCGAAGAAAAAAAAAAATCTGGGACATCAGCATGTTTCCATACATGATGGCAAAACAAAAGTGCTCAGAGTGTCCTCATGACAAAGTGCCTTCCAGAATTCCGCTTGGGAGACCCACAAGCTTTACAATGATTGTCCCAAAGGCGTCCCCGAATTCCTCCCCCACCCGTCCGAGGCGCTATTTTTGGATTTGCTCTTGTCCCCGCACCCAGCAACCTGTAAAAAAAGGAGCTGTCTTGCATCCATCACCAACAGGGTAAGGGGTTTCACAACTTAAATTATCCCAGAATCTACCTATCTTGAAGGGAATCAGTTACCACGTGGTTCGATCAGTGTGTCGCCTTTACACCCATGGATGACGAATGATTTGCACGTCAATACCGTCACGCGCCTCGACCAAGGTTTCTCCTGAATTTGTCGTGTGCAGGCAGAATCGACATTCCTACGGGTCCGAAAACGCACGTTCTTCCAAGCTTCTTTCAATTGACCCTGCTTCTGCAGGATGGGGATAAAGCCGTCGGCAGGCAACATTGAAAGTGGGCGCGTGCATGGCCATCAGCACTCTCGGGAGTCGGCTTGACGCAGGGGAATGCAGAAGCAATTACGGTCTGCCTTTCAAAGCCATCTTCGATCACGATTCCTGTGTGTCAGGATGCGGCCACACGAATTCACAGACAAATGGTCGCGTCTTCCAAAATTTAGGCGCCTGCCCGGAGTTCGTGTTACAACCCTTCAGAAATCCAAGTTATCCCGGGTTCACCGTGTATGGAACAAATGCAGTTCGCGTAAGCCATGCGGCCGGTGTCCATCCTGGTGCAGACAAGGCAGGTTTGTGTCATTGTGTTGAGGTTTGGATTTCCAACGAAACGTTCATAAGGATCATGGGTGAAAAATGGTTCAAACAGAGTTTGTTAAAAAAGGGAAAGGGAACACTCGGGAGAGGTCCTGGGAGAAATTGCTGTTGCATAATAGAACATGCCAGGAATACTCTGAAGCGTGTTTTTCCGACATTGAGGGCTACGCAGATGATACGGTTATCTTCTGTGGCTATTATTAGTCCGTCTCACGTAATAAGTATCCAAAATTGAAATTCATCAGAGGTGAGGGCGGGGTTTTACAGTTTCAGAATCCCCGTTCATTCTTGGGTCACTGGCAGCTGACGTGCGCGCATTCTAGTGTGGCACCCAAACAGCATGTGTCTCAAAAGCCAAAAGGTGACTTCATATTGTTGTTGCCCATGATTATCATTGTATCGTTATTACATCACCCTTCCTTACAGATGATTGCGGCGGGGTGGGGGGGTTAATGATTGGGAAATCCTGCAATCATTTCCCAACCCCCAGAAATGATGGCAGGGGGGCCGGGGGGGTCCTCATGTATATCACCGTAGGACGCCCAGCATCGAATAAAGAAAGACAATTCAAAATAAAATGTCCAACAAATAGAAAATATTTATTGATGCGCCATTGGATTGTGCTGCTGTTGCTGCTGGTGGTGTGGTTGTGGTGGCAAAGTCGCCAGGCAGAGCCATGTTTTTTTTTGCCGGTGGCCACCTCTTGAGGAGAAAATTAAAACCACCAAAGATGCTTCCTTCCTTCGAGTCCTTCAAGGTTGCGGCTATTTTGGGCCCCGTCACAGCGAAAGTTCTGTCGGTGCGGCCCCAATTTTGATGCAAACCTCCCCTCTGTCGTCCCCTAAATGGACCCACAGGGCAATCTCTGGTGCAGTACCCGGGGGGAAGTGCGAGTTGATGCAGAACCTCCCCGGCGAGTCTACCTGCGATCGGTGTTCTCCCTAGTTAGATTGGTATCCCGCCGTTTGAAAGGAAGTCGCATACCAGTACCCAACTTGGCATACAGAAGGAATCCGCTTGTACTTTCTTGTGGCCAACAGAGCAGCTTTATGCGGACCCTCCTCAAGTTTTATTGGTTGTTAGTTTCCTTGTGCCATATATGTTTGCGGGGGAATTGCGCAGCTTGCACAGACCGTGGCCATAAAGAGTGTAGCGGTGCGGCACATGCTTGCCAGGGGCTTTTGAGCTGGGTGCAGGCGGAAGTGGTAGTTGTAAGCATCCATTGGGCTGTCATTGGACACACGGGCGCAGCTATTGCCTGGTGTAGCTAGGCTCGCAGGCTAGTAACTGAGACCTAGCACAATTCCTCAAAAAGTTTCCGAGTCTTGTTACGATGTGGGAGAATGATGTTTTAATGCCTTGGAAAGCTATCCTTGCACTACGTGCGTGGTGCAGGCTGGGCTGAGGCAGCTTTCTCCACGTGACACTTCGTACTTTCCCGACAGAATGCGCACGAAAAGGGTGTGCATGCATGTCCACTAGCACGGCCTCACGTAGGAGGGCGCAGCAGCAGCTAGGGTTTGAACGGAACTACGAGCCAGCAACTAATGATGAATCTTGTGTGTCATGTTGGACAGACACAAACTCATCGGGAATGCCACAGGTGGCTTATGAAGACTACGGTCCATCACATGTTCGCAGGCTAGCCATCTGCCTGGAAGTCGTAGTGCAATTCCACTAGGGCCCGAATGAAATCAAGAATAATCCGTTGTAGTCACCATTCGTGGGTGGGGGCCTCACCCAAGCTACATGGGATTCCACATCAGCTTTTCAGGAATTCTATGAGGTTTCATTTTCAGGCGGTGGGGGGGGGTCGATGCAGCTGTATGGGAGTTTCTTGAAAAACCTCCTATGATCTGATCTTTTTTTGGCTGATGGGCCAATCTCCAGACAATCCCTAGATCCCTAGGGTCCATGGCGCCCCCCCTTTGGGGTGTAGGGTCCCCCCTTTTCTGTATGTTTCTCAGAAGCAGGCTTGCCCGGTTGTTTTTTTCCTCGGAACATAATGACGCCCAACAAGATCTAGCATGCCGGGGAACGACCGTTTTGTACGTCAGGTCGTGGGCTTTCAAGTATGACAGTGATGTTGACCTCCTCAAAAGTACGTACCATTACACTTTGAACGCGAAATGCTGAACCCCGAACCCTAAAACGGAAACACTTCCCTCGGACGTAAATCGTGTGCGGGAAAGTTTCGTTTCCGCTGAGCCATGCCGCCGCTGTATATCCGGTGCAGAAGAGACTTTGTGTTGCTTCGTGGGGTTGAGGGTTGAGGTTTGGAGTTAAGCTTCAGGCCTAAGCACTGGGGAGAGAAGATGGCTTAGGGCTTAGGGTTTAGCGTTTAGGGTTGGGATACAGGTACCCATTGGGGATAGGGATAATGGAAAACAACATGGAAAGTACAGGAAATGTAGGGGTTGTATATGGGTCATATTTTTCCTTAAGCCTGCTGCCAAAGCGGCAAATTGGGCAGAACTTTTTGGATGAAAGTGTTCCTGTTCCGACCATACACATCCAGAATCTCAGGAAAAGTGTTTTTTCCACCTTTATGAATATTCTGATAACCCTCTATGCAGCTTCCGCTTCTATGCATTTTTTTGTGTTTCTTTTCCATGCGATTTTCCACTAAATTCTAGGAAGTTGTAACAGAAGGACCTTTCGGCGTCTTACGTGCTTTATTGCTACTATTTCACCAGAGTGGCAAGTCCTGAGCGCACAAAACCCCGCATCACCCTTAAAGATCCCCAAGAAGCCCGTGCAATAGCATGTAGACCTTATCATCCCCTATCGCCATTCTAACATCAATGCCCTCCTTAAACATTATACAAATGAAAAAACATCAAAAGGTCTGCGGAAATTTGGCAGCGTCGTGAGACCAACAGCTGCCTCAGTATTCCACTGAAATGGTCAACATCTTTTTCAGCTATTGTTCTCATGGCATATGATGGTTGGCCGATGCCTGGGATCCAATTAAGGGTCCATAACTTGAGTTAGACAACCCCCGCCCAGAAATATTGGTATCATATAGATACGCAGGGGGCCTAATGCAAATACCGTTACCCATTGTGGTCCATATTATTGAGTGGGAGCCTAACCTAATCCATACCCAAAAGCTAGTTTGTTGAAACAAGGTGGACCCCGATGTAGACTCTGAAATAATATCATGCTCAGCATGGAAAATCCTTTCAGCTTAGGTCTAGAGATGAGGATTCGGCTTTCGCGATGGATTAATATAAAGCTCTGGACCATACCTGAAATCTTGAAAATCCCACCGACCCAAAGAGATCATGTCGTGCAGGCATAAACGTCCGAGGAAAAAAATCCTAAGCCCTAAACTCTATTCACCGAATCCTAAACGCTAAACCCTAATTTAACACTGAATCCTATTGAAACATTAAATCTCATATAAATCTCAGGTTCTGCAGACCCAGCCTTCGCGAGAGCCGGAGGTTGCCATTTGAGTGTTTCCCCAAATTAGGGGTACCATTTTGGGGGGTTATATAGGAGGTCATCGGGTCATATATAGGGTTTAGGGTTTAGGGCCTTCCAAAATTTGGGATGCCATTTCGGGGTCCTTACAATAAGGATTATAGAGTTTTGGGGTCTACATTGGGGTCTGATATTCGGTAAACTACCATTTGAGTGAGGCTGACCAAGCCCCAAAAGGTTGAGGGTTTAAGTGCGCTTTCAGGGTTTAGGGTTTAGGCGGTTTAAGGTTCAGGCAACAGGGCTCCCCATTTTTGAGGCTTCAAATTACGAGCCAGCTGGAAAGCCAATTATCCAAAATATGCGTTACTTTTCCTAAGGTGGTAGGAAAACAGGGGTAACTAGATTACAATCATGGGCTACTGGCTTTCGAGGTCCATTTCGGAGGGTGCAGGTTGCAGATACCTACTAGCCTACCCCCCCCACACTGTAAAGGAGGACATCTGGAACCTAGGGTACATACTGTAGTGAAAGTTCCAAATTGTCAGGGGTTAAATCCCAAACTCATGCCATAGGCCGCCAACCTTCGATGGTGGGCGGCGCTTAAGCCGCTCGACATCGACGGTGCAGGTCGATCCAATACGCTCGCCTGCCTTCCCACAGCCAGGGGTACTGTAGCACCCACGAAAGGCCAGGTACTTGGAAGAGTTCTCCTCAGGACCAGTATTGGTCCCTTTTAAGGTCCTGCCCAAACTCTGGCCGCGCTTGGTTTTTTTGTAGGGTGGATATTGGGGGGGTCTGGGGGGGTTCACGCCCTCCTCTGCGAGCGAATTTCAGGTCGATGCCGCAGGCGGGCCTCCCAGGCCCTTCTACGACCTCCGCCCCTTCATAGTTTCTGCAAAGGTTCCAGGTCAGGGGCGCCTCCCCCAAAGGCGCCTAGGTGCACCTCACCCGGCTCAGCCTTTCGAAGCTTTTTAAGGAGCCTTCCAGAACCTAGGGGTGCCCTTGATATTATGGAGACCCTTATATCTCGACAGACGGTAGGTTGCTGTTGGAGCTGCATCCCGCCAGTATGCAGATTCATTGCGGAGCCTGATTGACAAGTGTCGAAGGCTGTTTCAGTCCAGTCAGGCACCAAAGTGATCTCCTGCAGGTTCAGAGCTGGCATTACCATTCGTCCTTCATGATGAACAACTCCAAGGCTGTGGAGTTCACGGCCCATCTTCCCAGGTTCAGGGGCCTTCCACCCTGCAGGGTTGCAGGGGCTCAAAACCCACAACTTTCCGGCCTTTTTCAAGGGTGTTCCAAATGCCTCGACTCTTTTGTGGGGGGGCCTAGCCATCGGATCCTCAAGCCCTCAACCATTCCAGAAACGCAGCCTTGAAATTCTTGAGACGAAGTAATTATGTTTCTGAATAATGTCAGTGACCAAGATGGACCGAACGGAGTTTAGGTCCTAAACCCTAAAAGGTATAGGTTTGGGTGGTTTGCCGCCTGGACGGCGTGGGGTGGGTGATTGTGTTAGATGGCCCTCTACATTCAGGCCATGGCAGCACCTCGCATGCAGCCATGCACTTGAGGGATCATCGACACCTGATCATCACATCCTGCACGGCAACATGA
>CAJNIZ010008109.1:0-15138 GCA_905231905.1 Symbiodinium pilosum
TAGTAGTAGCAGCAGCACTGTAGTCCTAGTTGCGGCAGTACAGATGACGACCACCAGCACCAGCACCAGCACCAGCACCAGCACCAGCACCAGCACCAGCACCAGCACCAGCACCAGCACCACCAACACCACAACAATCACGACGACGATGACGATCACGGCGACGTCGATTATGACGACGACGGCAATGGCGACGACGACAACGACTACGAGGACGACGAGGACGACGAGGACGACGAGGACGAGGAGGAGGAGGAGGACGACGACAATGACGACGACGACCACGACAACGACGACCGCGACCACCACCACCACCACCACCACCAACAACAACAACAACAACCACCACCACCGCCGCCGCCGCCACCACCACCACCACCACCACCACAACGATCACGATCACGATCACGATCACGATCACGATCACGATGACGACGACGACGACCACGACCACGCCACGACGATCACGGCGACGACGATCACAACTACGATGGTCACGACAATTATGGCGATCATGACGACCATGATGATCACGACGATCAGCCATTTGAAGAGGGTTCTTCCAATCGGGGCCCTGCTTAAAAGATGTTAAAAGCTGTGTCCGGACGGCCTTGGGCGCTTGCCCCGCTCAGCGGAGAGAAGTGAAGCCACCGCGTCCATTCCCTGAGATTAAGTGGGAAAGCTTGGTCATGCCAGGCAGCATTGAGATTGCATTTAGCATTTCAAGCACAATGGCAACTCATCAAATGAAGAGTATAGGAATTATTGCAGGAGCTGTGCGAAATTTGGAATAGGAAACGCAGGCATTATCATGAGGCATGGTACGTTCATTCTGGGCGGCGTTCGTGCATGAAGCCTACCTATGCGGCTGGCAGAAAACCACTTCGAAAGGCTAAAGACTTGAGATTACTCCCACGCAGTGCCGTTCTCATAACCAAGGCAGGACGATGCGCCAGCAGGTCGCGAAGGCTCCTCCGTAGAAGGTTGTGCCAGCAAGGCTCATTTTGCGAAGCAGAGCTTGAATAGTACTAAGATGCTACATTCGGCCACAGGCTTCAACTCTGAAAACTACACCCCTGCAACCGCAAACTCACAATTCCTGGAGTGCTATACTGGTTGATTCATCAGATTTCGAACCTTAAACCCCCTAAATCCTTAAGGTCTCTTAAATTCCTTTCAAACCTTTCAACCCTGAAACCCAGAAACTCCTTAAACTTAAGCCCTGACACCCTGAACTTCCCAGAGCTTCAAGAAAAAAAACTACATAACCCCCATATCACCCCTACATAACCCCTACATAATCCCTATATAACCCTACATAACCCCTACGTAGCCCCTATATAAACCCTACATTATAACCCCTACATATAGCCCCATCTAACCACCACATATCCCCCATATAATCCCTACATACCCCTTATATAACCTGCATAACCCTGATATGACCCTACATAACCACTGCATAACCGCCATGTAATCCCTATCCTGCATAACCTCTTTCTTACCCTACGTAATCCCTTATATAGCCCTACACAACCAACCCCAATAGTGCCTTGCCTCCCCGGACAAAGCTTCCCGGAGCCAGGCCTGGAAATTGACAGCTTTGGACCACGAGGGCTTAGGACTTAGGGCTTAACGGGTGGTTCAGGGCTTGGGGTTTAGGGTTTAGGGTTTAGGGTTTGGGCTTAAAGGGTGCTGCGGTTATGTATATTTTCTTCATGGTTACTATTACTGATGCTGTTTCTGCTACTCTTTCTATAGGAGGTCAATCTCCAAGTGTGTAAGGAGTTGGGGACCCTCAGCTAAAGGCCACGTAGTGCTTATGTAAGCAATGTTAATGGCAACTCCCCTCCTGTAGTTTCTAGGACTAGTTGCAAGTTGAAGTATAACTGTTGTGGTACTGTCATGTAACACGGGAGCCCCGCCGCGCTGGATGGTGTTTTTGGGGTTTTAGAAGATTAGGGGATTTAGGCTTAGGGCTTCGGGATCTAAATCCAAACGGCTCTAGGCGTTGAGGTCTAGGGCTCGGTTATGTCGGCTCAGGGGCCAATTTCATCTTTGGGTTTCTTCTTCGCGCAGTGCCAGGTTTTAGGGTTAAGGGTTTTAGGGTAGATGCACTCCAGCTTTGGGTTTCAGGTTCAGGGCTCAGGGCCGTACATCACCCAGAACGACAGCACGAACAGAGTTCAGTAGCCGTGTAGCGGTTAGCGCCAGGCTAGCAAACCAACACAAGGTATCCACGGAGATCCCAGAGAAGCCCCAGTATCTTCGAATGTGCTTCTTTCTGTACACCTTGCTGTTAGCTTCCTGATGTGCCTTGGGATGTCATGCAGGGATTCATGCAATGAAGCTTTGCAGCTTTCCGTTCGGTGCCATGCGCAGACATCGAAAATGAGGGAGAGGTTTGTCATCCCCAGCTCTTCTTCGCAGATAGCATTCGAGGCCGAGGGTTTAAGATGAGTAGGTCAGGATGCTGTAGAGTGCACCTGCCACGCTATGATGTCACCTTGCAGGCGTTACTTCCTCACAGGTGCGTTTGTGCCTCTGTCAATGGGAGCATCCATGTCGACGCAAATGAGGGCATCAACCGCACGCGCATCCATCTGCCAGAACTTCAATCCTGACCCAAACTCAAACCATATAGGCAACCCTGCAAAATTGCAAAACCACAGACGCAAGGCGGTTATGAAGGCAAACAAAATCCAGCCAGCATGCCGCCCCGAAAACATGTTGACTTGTACGTGGAGTGCTTAGTATCTAGCATTACCTTGCGAACAGAGGTATTGCCCTGCAATTATGTGTTCACCTGCCCCTGCTTCTAGATACACTAGCTCTAAGTCCTGCTCTTGGCACCCTTGGTTAACTTGGGCTTAGAGCGGGTACCTTCTCTGCACGGTGTTGTAATGCAAGCGCTTCGGGATGTCCAGCATTTTCTAAAAAGTTGCATCTACAGGTGTGCAAAAGCGCCAGAGACAGCTGGACCAGAAGCTCAACAGGCCTTGCAGGCTGATGCATGGATACGCCTTCATATTGCATAGAAACTCAGGATCACAAGAGTAGCCTTTCTCAATACAAGCTCCAGATGAGCTCTGAATGCTATTGCCCTCCAGCCTGAACTCCAAAATAATCCCCCTAAAGTCTTCCCTAAGCCGCCGCCGCCACCGCCAGTTACATACATCTCACAACTCCGGATGACACCCAAAGGGGACAAACTAATGCACGGGGCCTCAATATCCACGAGAGGATGTTGGGGTATACCAATTACTCTGCACTATGAGGCGTATGAAGAGATAGTGTAGTAACTAATTATGCAGGCCTCTACATTCGTCCTTATTCCCTATAAACCCTAAACCCTCATTCCCTAAACCCTAAACCCTAAACTCGAGATCCAAAATCATGGAGGCCTCTACTTCGGGAGCATCGATCGTCAAGGCAGGCAGAAGTGCGCCGCAAAAGCTGCCTGCATGTAAGCTGTAGTCTAAACTCCTTAAAGGGGATTATATAAGGTTTCCTTAAAGGGATGTCATATAAGTGGAGCATTGCAGGGGTTATTGATCAAGGAGGATACTCACTCCAGTACACACCTCAATTGAATGAATTAGCATGCAAAGTCAACATCGAAAAGCGGCATCCATGATTAGGGGTGGTGATAGCTTATCAACAACATCATCACCATCCTCATCAGCACCGTCGTCATCATGAGTGCGACCATCATACCTACTGCTACTGACCGCCTAATGTCACATCAATCTCTGAATACACCTTCTGTACACTCATGTGACCCAGAATCTCCAGATGGGCATGTCTTCAAGCTATCCCTGTCGAATCCGCAAAAAAAAAAATCACACTCCCTGTATTCCCCGTATAACCCAAGGGTTTCCACATCCCCGCCCCCCTTTTTGAGATATGCCCAAGTCAATCACGCCCATCCTTCAGCGAGCAGCGTCGAGACAACATTAGCACCGGGCACCATGGCCTCCGCTGCTCAGCCCCCCCAGACTGACACGAAAGGGATGTGATTGGGGGCTATGTTGGAGTTATGTTGCTGTAACGGTTGCATAGCGAAAAATGTTTATAGGGTCTAGGGATATTATCCGACCGATGGAGAATCAAATGGAAAAGAAGATGGACATGAAATGGAAACTGGAATGATATAGGGATTGAAGGTCTTAGGGGCTAAGTAAGCAGATCACGAAACTCAAGTATTATCTATAAGAGAATTGGCCTGAGAGACCTGAGGATAGTACGTGGTCATAACTTGGGTTTTCCTTGCCTAGTGACATGGAAACCCAAACAGCCCTGATTCTCAAAAGGACTGTGGCCTTTGGAGGGCGGGGTTCCATGTTAATGCTTTTGGGAGAGCAGCTATCCAAAATGGGATCGGTTGTTGATGATACCCAGAAGGACACCCCATGTGCAAATGAATATATATATATATACATGTAGTATATGCATATGTCAACACATATATCTATTCATGCATATATGCGCATTCAGCCTATCCGCGGTAACGAAAAACCACAATGACAAGACTTGCCGTACTTGTGGTTTCTACTGAACTTTGGGGCCGGAATAGTTGCTCAACTTTCCCTGCTCCCACCAGGAACCTTGCGTGCTATAGTTCCCAAACCCAAAAAAAAAAGTGGCTTTTCCAAGAGGGTGAAGCCCACCTGATAGGTATCTGCCCATGATCTCCGAGATTCAGGATTAAGGGTGCTGCTCACTTATGCCTCTAAATTACTGTGGGGCACTACCAGAGGAAGGTGACCTTGACATGCGAAGATCCCGGCATGCACTGCTAATCCTGATGCCAAGCCACTGCAGTATCCATGGACGGAAGAAGGTTGACACTGGCATCCATACATGCTTGTAATATGTTCAGACCGATTCCACAGATCCCTTTAACAAATGCAGCAGCCCTGCCACTTTTTGCTTAAATGGTCGCAGCATGGTATCGCGGGCGCTTTTGGCACACCATGTCCTCAGCGTGACATGTCTCCTGAACAGTGCCCGCGGGCCACGCTTCCGCGGGAGGCTTGCTCTGGCTCAAGTGAATCGGATCAGCACCGGCTTCCAACAAGAGTTCCACGATTTCAGCATGCCCTCGTTCGTCTGCTGCCTGCAGTGGGGTAACCCCGCCTGCATCTGCCCGATTCACATCCGCCGCTGCCTCCATCAAAACCCGTGCCATGCGAAGAAAGCCTTTCTTTGCCGCGGCCAGCATTGGAGTGATACCCGCCAAGTTTGCAGCATCTTTATTCGCACCTGCATTCACAAGGTAGCGTGTCATCTCGACGTGGCCGCGGCCAACTGCAGCATGCAAGGGGGTGAACCCGCTAAGATCCGCCTTGTCCTTGTCTGCACCGGCTTCGACCAGACAGGCGGCTGCTTTGTTGTAGCCACGCGCAGCCGCTACGTACAAGGGTGTGAGGCCGCGTCCGTCAGTTTTGTCCATGTCGGCCCCAGCCTGCAAACTGCAAGAAGCTGCATGGTGACTTCAGGTTTTTGCTACCCTCCTACGTATGCGGAGCTCAGAGCAAGCTAGAAGTGTTTTTACCCAAGACGCCTGCAGTAAGATCTGGACCATGCGGACGTGACCCCGATTAGCTGCGAAGTGTAAGGGCGTGGCCCCTCCGAGGTTAGTCTGATCTTTCTGGGCCCCTGCAGCTATTAGCTGCTTTGCCACCTCGCCGCAGTCCTCCTTTGCAGCTTCATGCAAGGCTGTACGACCACAGGGAAGGGTGTGGTTGATGTCGGCAGCAGCAAGAAGGAGCAAATGAAGGATAGCTGCATTCCCGAGTTGGCTGGTCTTGCTGATCACGGAGTGGCCGTCTGCATACATGCAGTTGGGATCTTGGGGTCTTCCCAAAATATCACCAACCTTGGAAACCTCTCCTTGCGCAACCGCAAGCAACAGATCTTCTGCGAAGTCCTGGAAGCTCAGCGCAAGTTGCTAGGTGCAAGTCACGGCTTGAACAAGTCAGCACCTTGTGATGTCTACAAGTCAGCTCCCTTGCCATGTTTTGCAGGACGATATAATGGCCTTTAACAGCACGCGGCAGCAGGAACAGCAGCAAGAGAAAAGCATCAGGATTTGCAATCGCTCCAGGATGGAAAAGCAAAAAGAAGTATGTGCAACGAAACGGGCCCACTGCCGCCGCTCCTCCACCATGGAGAGCTTCACGAGCTGCAGGTCTGTTGGGCTACCAAGCCTTCAATCAGGGGGGTTAACACACATACTCAAGCCTTTGGGTTGTGGAATGACTCCCAGTCCAACATGCGGTTTATGCCAACCCACTATCCAGTCGAGGCCCAAAGCTTTGCGGATGGGGTTTCTTATTAGGTTTCCGGATAATGCAGGAGCACTTGACACCGCCCGGGCTTGGTCCCTATGCAAAGCAATACAGCAGTAGAGAATACAGCTAGCAATTGATGAGCATTAGTCTGTTGCCCCCTGAAGGACAGCTTTGCTTCGCTGAGATGTGGCCATGATAGGCTTGTAGCACAGCGTAACAGCCAGTGCAAAGGAAGGCAGTCACGCTCCTGTTGGAAGCGGATTTGCATGCTTGTGAGAAATCTCCCATGAACCCCTATGGTCATATACTATTACTATTACTACTATGATTGTTAAGTATGAAACCACGGGTAGCTCCGAGCAGCTGGGAGAAGGTCTGGCCGTAGGGCAGCTCCACGTCGTCCCACAGCAAGCGAAGTCTCGCACAGGCATCACCAAGGGAAGTGCTTAAGGGCCTACTTTCGGGATTTCGCGGTTAGTGGGTAGTGGTTAGGATACCCGTGCTTTCCTTCTGTGGCGGTGAGGTTTGGAGCGTTCTACGCGGCAGGAACGTCCGGGACCCTCGTTTTAATGTGTTTTCACCGGCGCTCATTCAGGACGTGGCCATTGTTTGGGTGACCCTGTTTATTGTGTTTTTTGGGGGCCCTAAAAAACGGGACCGAATCCAGACCATCCCTTTTGAAATAATCTCCAAGGCCTTCCGGGGCCCTCAGTACCGTGGGACCCTTTTTCAGGACGTCTAATTTCTATTTTTCTGGTGGCCCTATTGTTCGGGGGCGGCCTTAAGATTAAAGAGGGCGCAACATTACTTCCCAAAACAGGGGTCCCCCTTGCAAACCCCTAATAAGGGTTCAGGGTTTAGGGATCCCCCAAAAAGGCAGGCCCTCTTAATGTGGAACCCGATACTTCCTGGTGGTTAGTAGGGAAGAAGGCAATCGAATCCCTATACAATCCCTATATGGCAGTTTCCCTAAATTACTGTTCCCAAAATGGGGGAAATTTATATAGGGCCCCGTATTATAATGGGAACCCAAATATAGGACCCCGTATTATAAGGACTTTAGACCAATACCCATATACTATATTCCCAGTATGTAGAAGCTGTCTCGGGCCCATTCGGCCTGAATGGCGTCAACCCAAGCTTCAGCGCAAGCCTGGACGGAAGAATGTGGGTAGTTCCCAAAATTATGGCTTAGGGTTAGGTAGTTCCCAAAATTAGGCTCCAATTTTGGTACTCTTGAATATTAGGTGCCGTAACATCGTCTTCTGTCTAGAACCAAAAAGGGCCCATATCTTTGAGAACGGCCCATGTGATATGGGGCGCCTGCTGCTCGGTATTTTCTGTATAATACACGCACACACCCATGCTTGTTTGCACCTACATAGGAAACATTGGACAAATACATATACAAACATAACTGTTTACATGTACACGTTATATTACATACACCCCGATTTTGTGCATTGCATCAAAATAAGGAACTACTTTTCTAAACAGAAACTACCATAAGCCCCAAACGGGAATGCGGACTAAGTCCAGTGAACGAGCAAATTCATGATTAACGTAGATGATCCTGCGGTGACCCTCGCCCTAAACCATATATGACCCCATTATAGTAGTTTGCATTTTCTTCTCCATTATCCAATTTAACCCCCATATATTATATGGTAGTTTCCATTTTCCTTTCCATTATCCCCAGATAAACCCCATATACCATATAGTAGTTTGCATGTTCTTTTCCATTATCCCTGTATAACCCCTGTATAACCCCTATATATAACTACTAGCTTACTATGAGGGACCATTACCAAGAACAGAGCGAAGATTATTCAGGAGTTTCTCGAAATCATGTATTTTGCAAGCTAGTCCCCAAAACCCCTCAACCCCCGCAGCAGATCCGTAGTGCCCTAGGCCGGGCAGCCGCTGCTTCAGCGACAAGTTGAAGTCCAACCACTGCTTTGCCTCGCTGAGGTCCACCGTAAGCCTTAGCGTCTTCTCAATAAGACTTGGGGCCAGGGATGGAGGGGCGGGGGCGAGAGGCTTTGAGCTGCTGGAGTTCCTGTTCAATTGCTTCACAAGCTGGACTGCAACTAGCTTCTCTGCCCAGTGGCAGGACATCCCCGGAAAGGTGTCTGACTTGGATGCCATCTGGCTCTGCCATCAGCACGCAGCGGGTCTTGAATTCTACTGATTGAGCTCTACAGGTAGGTATGCAATTGGGTGATTAGGTATGGTGGGTGCGTGAGTCTCAGTTTGCTCGAAGTCGCATATGCATTGCTTGAGAATGCCATGAAAAATGCAGCTGCACCGGTGGCAGCCGCCCTAAGACCAACTGGTGCAGACTGTACAACAGCTTGAGCATACATGTTTGCAACAAAGATCAGACCACAGCTTCTGGTGGCAAGTTGTGCTTGGCCACGACTTGCCAAAGCTCATTCCTGCCCAAGCCTTATCTGTGACCCACATCCACCACGATCCTGAAAAGAATTTACGGCCTTCCGAATCTCTTCCCTCCCACTCCTCACACGGAAAGCCGCCCCTAACGTTCGTGCGCCTGCACTTCGGCTGCCAGAAGTGCCTCAAGCGCAATCCCGGAGGGTGCACATAGCGCTGCGGCCATATGGCCAAGGACCTGGCAGGCAGCGGCCCCTTGTGTAGAAGGGGCGTAGGGACTGAAATATGGGAACAGTGTATGTTCCGCGGGCCAAATACTATAGCAGATTGTCTAGAAACTTTTGTATAAGATCCACTCCTCCACTCTCCCTTAAGCAACGACAAGGCAAGTGCAGTGGCAAGTAAAAGCCACAACGAAGCAAGGGGTAAGAGCAGGAGAAGGACAGGTGCTAGGTTACCCCACTGACGCCTGAGCAGGAAGCCCCTAAAGGAAGGCGGCCGGGTGCGGGGTGTAACATGGTAAACCACAAGAGCGCAGGGCACTCCAGTAGGCGGGGCACCCAAAAAAATGCCCTCTGATATGAAAGCCAAAACATAACGCTCTTGATCAAGGTTGGCTCCCCAAACGGCGCTTGCAATGTAAAAACGCCCATCCTGAAATTCTCAACCCCGTCTGCTGGTTGGAGATTGCATAGCCAGTATACAAACCCCACCAACCCATTTTGGGGATATCTACATAAAAGGCTCTCTTTCGCCATCAGCGACTTTATGCTGACTTTAGGACGCCTAAACATGGATGAACCATTGGCACCAGAGAAAGGAACGACATGACCCCACATAATTGTTCTACAACCCCTCACCACAAACACACTTAACCCGGAACCCTTAACTAACCCTCGTCCCTCAATCCTAAACCGTGAACCCCAATCCTCCATTCACTCAAGCCGAAAAAAATGCAACTGTACAGGGCCAAACAGAAGAACGCAAAGCTCCGCCAGAGACTCCAGATACGAACCCAAGACAATTTCTGCATTCTTAATCCCTAGACCCTAGACCTTTATCCTAAATTAATCCCTAAGCCCTCAACTCTGGTCCCTAAAATAGCAGTACGGCACCTAATCCCTAACCCCTAAGCCCTACACGCCAATCCCTAAAACCGTTAATGTTAACCCTAAATGATGCCCCGAAAGCCTAGCCTCTCTACTTTGCCGGCCCAGGCTACGCGACAAGGCCCCCAGCTTTTCTGGCACCTGCTCTCCAGGGCTTCGGAGTTGGGGGTTCGGGGGGGGTTTAGGGTTTGAGGGCTTACAGTGTGGGGGTTAGGGGCCTAAGGGTTTAATTAGGGCTGGGGGCTTGCGATTTGGGGATGCGTTTTCATGGGCTTCCATAGCGTCAGATTCTTGGTCAGGTCCGAGCGTAAAACTCAAAAGCTAGACTGGGTTGTCCTTTAAGCCCTTTATCTACCTTGATGGTTCTCTACAAAAAATGTGGGAAATTAACAAAAAGATCCCAAAGGACAACCCAGTAGAAGATGTGTTTGAGCAGGATGGGCTGAGAGCTAAAGCTGGCCTGTGCGTGGAATACCTTCGATCCTGCTTCGGCTACAACTCCCTGGGCTCTGACGAGCCGACCGCGCAAGTTATATAGGGATTATATAGGATAATGGAAAAGAAAATGGAAACTACTATAATGGGTTATATAGGGATTATAGGGTAATATTGGGGTTATCTGTTGTTGCATGGGGCTTGCAAGAGCATAGCGCTCTGACAGTACCGCTCTGAATGGACCCACTCCTAGCAAGTACTTTCAACAGCGCAACTTACTCGGTGCTAAAGGCTTAACATTGAACCATATGGTTGAACATCTGAAAAATCTAGGCTTCCCTGAGTGAACCCCAAAACCAAACCTCAACCCTAAGCCCAAAACCCTAAAACCGGAACTTTAAACCCTGAACCCTATGGCCTAAGCCTTCAATCCTGAACGCTGAGCCCCAAATCCCTGCCCGGCCAGCGCTGCAAGAAGCTCGGCCCAGGCTGTGGCGAGACCGCGGCCCAGGGCGGCCTGCGGCCCAGGAGCAAGCGCCAGCTGTTTTGAGGTTCTGTGTGCCATCAGGGTTCGGCGTTCTGTGCTTAGGGCTCAGGGATTAAGGTTTAAGGATTCGATAGGCGTTACATCATTACAGGGGGCTTGCGGGGGTCCCACAAGTCATCATCTCGTTGCAGGAAGAACCCCTTCTTGCATGCTTGGTAGCCGTCATATTTAAAAGCATATTTAGTGCTTCAAGCTTAAAGCTACTTAAACACATCGCTACTCTTGATTGAATGAAGTCCTGAACGTGGTGTGCCAAGCCGCTGCCTACAGAGTCCTAATGAGCTGAAATCTGCACAGGCCTCAAGCTCCACAGCTGCCATGCTGAGAACAGGCCTTAGGGCAAATTCGGAATCTGCTCTCACTATGAGAACTGCAGCATACTTGGCGCCAGGAACATAGCAACAATATCCTGCTCGATGAATGTCGACCATTAACGAGATGGATGGGAAGGGCAACCCTGGATCATACATGGGAACCTGATGCCTTCTTTCTTCAAGTAGCGCCGTACACAGATGGGCATTTCCCGAAAACAAAGCTCCTCCTTGGGACCACACTCCTCAGCTGATGGCCTCGTTCTTACGTGGCCCATATTCATTGTTTACGGGCCTTCCCACTATGAGTCGGAAAAAAGACAATCTCATGGCTTCAGAGTCCCCATTCTGTCTACCCCGGAACAGGGTTCCAATGTTGGGGAACCCAGATGAGCTACAGTCTAAACTCCTAGCATCCCCCTTAATAACCCCTACATAATCCCTTTAAAATCCCAGAGCTCAATCCCACTGAGCCAGCGGCGGCCAGGCTGCGGCAGCTGAAGCGGCGCTGGGAGCCTCACGGCGCAGTGCCCGGAGGCCGAAGAGGAGTTCTGCCTGCCGGGAACTTTCAAACAGCCCAATACCACGCAAAGAGGGGGGCCTATGCGCAGTAATGTGATGTCAATGTAGAGAATACGCCTTGAGTAGTGGCTCTTGGCTCTTTGATTTCTTGGTATTGTTTTTCACTCGTGATTCTGGTTCCCACTGCGGTGTTGGTACGTACTGTCAGGATTGCCTGCGCTTGTTGTCCTTGTGATCGTTAGGGTCATGTTGCCACTAAGTATGCAATTAGTTTTTACAAGTTCCCGCCGGCAAAAAAAAATTGCGCATTCATGTGCTTGAGGTCAAGTCTGGCGGTAAGTCATTGTGTCGAGAAGCTCCTGTTTTGTAAAGTTCCCAGAAGTGGGGTCCCGCCATCTACCTCCAACATGAAAATCTGAGCGCGGCAAACCTATCAGGATTCACTTAGCTTGTTTTCATGTGGCATTTCTCAAGCAGGGGTCCCCGGAAGATTCTACTCAAGGAACCCTCTCGATGCGAAGCCCAACGCAGGGAGACCTTCCCGCGCTTAACCCTACACTATACCTGATTCTGTTTGTTCGCCGTCCCATCTCATCTCTATTTTTCCCAGGCGAGTGGATACTGCCTCCTCCGATGACAGTTGAATACAGGACCCTTGTAAAGGACGCAAGTTTTCTACACTTGCAATAATACGTGGGCATGTTGGGTGGGCGCAGCATCCACAACCCTAAACGGCCATAAACCCTGACGGACTGACGGACCTTTGGGAAGGATCCATGAGATAGTTTCTACATTGGGGGGACCCCAATATAGACCCCAGAGTACAATAGTCTATATTATCGGTACCTCTCAAAAGGACCCAATTTTCGGAAACCCCTATAAGTCTCTGGACCAGAGCACCTCGCGTAGTCGTAGCGTCGCCAGCTGCCGAAGCGACGCCTCTCTCAGGGCTTGCAAGAAGGGGTTTACGGCTTTCGAGCTCAGCAATCAGGCGTTTAGTTGTAGGGGTGTAGGGCCTACGCTTTACGGCTTGGGGTTTCAGTAGTTTAGAGTTGTGTTGTGAGGTGTGAGGTTTGGTTTAGGGCTTCCAGGTTTGGAGTCTGGAGCGTTGCCTAGCTGGGGCTGTTGGGACTTCAAATTTGAAGTAGTTGTGGCCCGAAGGTATGGACTTGTTGCACTCCCTCTAGAACCACGTCTTAGGACCGTCCAAAAATTCTTTCAACAGACGTGCTGATGACAAAAAACTTAAACTAACACAAACTTAAGGACCAGAGTGAGGGCGAGTCTTCCTTTCCTCAATATGATTGTGAGAATGTGCCTTCGACATCTTCGACAAGGTCCTCGGGTAAGAAAAGTCCAGCAGCTATGGCAAGAACCGTCTGAAGATCACGCAGTCATCTTCTACTGCGGCACATGTTGTCCGCTTACTGCCTGCGATCTCCACAACCTTAAAGTCCCACAAACTCTGCAAATGGTGGCATAAAAGGAGAAGCTGAGAATGTAAACAGTGTTGGAGAATGGTCTGACGACCTGATGTGCTAGTGGCGAGACTTCTGGTTGTAACGTCCATGATCATAAGGTTAAGGGTGTTGATGGCAGACGGATGTTCTAGCACTACTACGTGCGGCGCACAACTAATGAGAACAATAGTGCCAGTAGCACTGCAGCTGCACACACAGCGGTAGAAGAAAAGTAGCTGGAGCAGCGGCGATACCCAAATACTAGATACCCGCAGTGGGAGCAGCGGTAGAGTCAATAATATAAATCCAATGTATTGTAGTAGTTTCCATTTCCTTCTCCATTATCCCAATTTCACCCCAATATATACCTCATTATATAGTAGCATCACAAGGCAGCCCAAGCAAGGCGCCTCGATGTCACCGTCGAGGCCTGTACCCAGCGGCCCACAAAGATGAAAGCAATGTGGGGAGGGGATAGGGACCACTGCCGGGCGCACTACTTGGGCATGATGTTGGGCCTACTCTTGGAATTTTCCAACGATGGGGATTTTCTGGGTGCCCAGCCCCTAAGCATGAACAAGATGAAAGGGATGAGGTTTTTCAAAACAAACACCGCCGCAGGTGCATGCAATGAGATACTGGATCGACGGCCTGACATACTAACATCCAACACCCAAGAACCGCAATACCTGAGACTTGGTTTGCTGAAGTGAAGCACAGTACAAGTTCATGTCTTTTACTAGATGATAGCTTAAAGTCCCATTCCAAATTGACCTCAGAAGCGCCGTCCAGACATGGTACACTGTACAGGATCAAAAGGCTGCAGTCCAAATAAGCCATGCATGCGTCCTAGTGTGTGGGCGACAGCACAACAGAGGTCTGAACCCACGCACCTTGAATTGAATATCTTTGAATGATGTTGGTTGTCCAAAGCACAAGATGGAGCATCATGGATATCCGAAAACAACCGTGTCTTGTCTCGGGTTACCGAGGTAACAAGACACGCTACCATTGCGGGATGCTTGGAGTGGAGACACATGATGCTCCTCTAAGTTTGCGCACTTTAATGTTCCAAATAGCAATGTTACGGTCTCCTTCTATGCATCGACTCCTGCTCTGGGTACCCAAACTCAAGATCCAAGCCATCCCTGTCATGCCTGCATCGCCAGCATCAAGCTCCCAGACTTCACCTGCAACAGTTGCTATTTCTTGAAGGCACGTCTCGTGCGGATGGAAGCTTTCGAGTTTCCCCCTCCACCAATCATGACGAGAGCCATAGCACACGGAAATCCAAATGCATCAGTTGGATTATTTTTTGTGAGCATTGCAGGCATCTTGGCGGTAGCTCAGTCTCGTAGCCCGTCAGCTGTCATGTCACCCATAGCCTCAGCGTCTTGAACTTGCTGAAGATGCTATAACCCGCCTATCCTTAGTACAATGTTGACCCCGTAGCGATTGAATGATAGATGCTTGAAGGATGAGAACAAGGGCTGTCTTTTATCGGCAGCTCTGTCCGAAGTTGGAGCAGTTGGACACGGGCATCCGACTTCCTGCCTCTCTTCTAGCGAAATCAGTCGGAGCTCTGTTCCTGGAAACTACCACCACAGTTTGATTTTTCAGAAATAAGGATTCCCTTCATACCTCATATTCTGTACTCCTGATGATTAAAATTATAAGGACCCCCAAACCCGTACCCCTTCCAAGCGTTCGAAACCCCAGAAAACCTCCAAAATACTTGTTCGAGTTCCGCCCGCAGCCCGCTGCACAAGCTAGCTCAGGAGCCAGGAGGTTTCTCAACTGATCCGCTCCCCTCATAAAGCGCCCCGCACTCTCGAATAACAACATTGTTGATGGTGGGGGGGTTGTTATTCTTATTGAAACAGGGGCCACGTCATGAAGCCAGGATCGACTGGAGCTATCATGGGACCCCCCCACCAGGAAAAAACCTGGACCATGCCCTAGTATATTACCCCTATATCACCCAATATATACCCTACTACATTACCCCTATATAACCCAAATATATTATATATATACACATACCTATTATGTTATAGTAGTTTC